>JASAUF010000125.1:992500-1143171 GCA_030180095.1 Magnolia changhungtana | reverse complement strand
ATGCTACTAATCGTTCAAACTCAGCTAATAGCATTACTAATCGTGCCTAAAGGATGATCCCAATCGTTGATTTTTCAACAATTAGTGTTGATTTTAGTGTGGATGTTAGTGTTGATTTTTCATCTCAATGTTTAAAAATCAACAATTTATGTTGACCATTCCAACCATCCAATCACCATCAACTATGAATTTTCTCCGGTGCTGAAAGCGTTTCTTCATGTAGGGCCCACAATTCTCCCCAGATCATGGGAAATTTATACAAGTTTTCGGACAGAGGTTTCATGTTCTCCTCTCGCCATTCTAACCACTCAAGGAAAAGATGCATATTTTCCAAGTTTCTTTCTTTCTTCTTCTCTTCCATTACCTATCTCAAGCCCAGCAGCTATATAATGAGTACTACTACTCTAACTGCTCGGTAGCTGATTACACTGCTAATACCACCTTCGAAACTAATCTCAACTCCCTTCTCCCCATTCTAACTTTCAACGCTCGTTTTGTCTCCTACTTTTACACCGAAAGGGGTGCGAATCCCGACAC
The DNA here is from genome assembly GCA_030180095.1 of Magnolia changhungtana. Lineage (NCBI taxonomy): Eukaryota > Viridiplantae > Streptophyta > Magnoliopsida > Magnoliales > Magnoliaceae > Magnolia > Magnolia changhungtana. The sequence goes on along the minus strand of JASAUF010000125.1, from coordinate 1,142,634 downwards.
CATCTACGGCCTCTTCCTTTGTAGAGGCGATGTTACTTTCAACACCTGCAATGCCTGTGTCAATCAGTCAACTCAAGATATCAAACAAAGGTGCCCCAACAGAAAACAAGGAGTCATATGGTATGATCACTGCATGTTGCGTTACTCAGACCGTAACTTCAAATCCGTATATGATCCGTCTATCAATTCATTAATGTTAACTCGGAGCTCGAAGAATACATCGGACCCACAACCATTTAACCAGACACTGAATAGTCTGATGAGAAATCTCTCTTCAGTGGCTGCATATAGTCCTTCTGTACGGATGTTGGCAATGGGAGAAGCTAATTTTACGGCTTCTCAGAAGATATATGCGATTGTACAGTGTACACCAGATTTATCAGAAAATGACTGTAATACATGCTTGCTAGCGGCTATTTCTGAGATTCCAGTGTGCTGTGATGGAAGGGATGGGGCGGTAATTAGCGGTGCGAGCTGTGCTATGAGGTATGAGGTGTTTCCTTTTTATGCTGGTGCAGCTTCGGTTCCTCGTCCTCCTCCTTCGTCACCTACTGATTCTTCAACAGGTGAGCATGGTTTTGCAAATGCTGGCACTTTGTTAGGATCTCTTGGAATTGTATAATTACGATGTTTGTTTTTTTTAGAGACAAAGGAAGATATGCGGGGCTGGCAAGATGCCCGTGACAAATCCACTCCATCCATCAGTTTCTAAAGGACAGAATAGGACAAGGGTCCAAAAATTAGAAAGATACAGAACTCATGTTGGCCACAATACGAAAATAGCGGGAATTGAACGCTTACCAGAAGTTCTGTATCAGGACGATATTTCCGTCAATAGTTTATTTGAGTGGTGATAACTCTCTACAATCTGAACGGTTTGGATGGCATATAAACATCATGGTCGGCTCAGGAATGTTTTGAACGGTACAGGTTCTCACTGTTTTTGTGGTGTGGCCCACATGAGTTATGGATCTTCATATTTTGGATTCCTGTCTTATTGCGACCTTTAAAAAATTGTGGATGCAGTGGATTTGTCACCGGCATATCTGTGGGACCCACGTAGCTTCCAACCACTTGAACTTCATGTGGCCGGGGCACCGGCAATTGGCGTCCAAAAAATGTTGTATTTTAGTTTTTAATAAAATATAATATAAATAAAAAAATGGTTATATATATATATATATATATATATATATATATATATATATATATATATATATATATATATAACAATATAACAAAGGTTTTTTTTTTTTTTTTTCTGTCACACATTCCTTGGAAAAGAGAAAAGAAAAGACGAGATTATATAAGTGGGATGCGGTGTACCTTATTAGTTGGGTAAATCTGCCGCGGTATGGAAGCTTGCGTGCTCTAGTGCTTAGTGGTGGAGCGCTGGCACATGCATGAGTGAGGATGTGGTAGTAAGTAGAGCATTGAGTCAAGTCGGACCGAGTTAGGGCTGACTCAACTCGATCTGGTTTTGAAATAGGCCTGACCCGAAATCGATCCGACTTGATACTGAGTCCAGCATGCCTGACTCAATCCGAGTTCGGTCTGGCCTAGGCTGCTCGAGTCCGATCCGGTCAGCCGAGTCAGATCGAGTTGGTGCCGAGTTGGATTGAGAGATGAGGGAGGGAGGGAGTGGAGAAGAGAGAGAGAGAGAGAGGAGGAGGAGGAGGAGGAGGATGATCGTGGTGGGTGGTGCCGGGCTTGGAAGAGGAAGAGGATAAGGTGGTTGTCCGGCTTGGAAGAGGAAGAGAAGGAGGATGATGGAGGGAGGGAGGAAGTGGAGAGGAGAGAGAGGAGGAGGAGGAGGAGGATGGTGGTGGGTGGTTATTAGGCCTGGAAGAGGAGGAGGATGAGGGAGGTTGGGATCGGGTTGGGGTAGGGTTAAAGAATCGGGTCAAGTCGGGTTTCAGATCAAGTTGAGTCTAACCGGATCGAGTTTCGGGTCAAGTCGAATCGAGTTACTGGGTAACTCGAACTCGACTCGGTTGGAGTTCGGATTGGGTGAAGCTTACGCGGTTCAGACTGACTCACCCATTCTGTTCGAGTCGAATCGGATCGGACCGAGTCGGATGAGTCGAGTTAGTCGGATCGGGTCGTCCTGTGCCCACCTCTAGTAGTAAGGAAGAAAAAAACTAGTTTTCCAACTGTCGGATCCTATATAAGAAAGGCTTGTTGGGATCATTTCATCACGTAGTAGAAGCAAACATGTCTCTTATTCTCTCCATCTATAAACAAATTTCACCTAGTGACTCAATGTATCTACGCAGTATACAACTAAGTAAGTATTTCATTAGTAGTAGAAGCAAACACATCTCCTATTCTCTCCGGCTCTAAACAAATTTCACCACGTGACTCAATGTGTCGACTCAGCATATGACTTAGTGAGTTAACTCAGCATCTAACTTAGTGAGTCAAATTTGAACCATGATTCAACTTTTTTCTACTCTTTTCTAAGCAAGTTAGGGCTACAAATCAAAATATGTCAGATAAGCTGCGTTGAACGAGTTCCTACAAATGTTTATTTGTGATTGTTGATTTGGCCTACAAATGTTTATTTGTGATTGTTGCACACCGAATCATGATTGCTGCACGCATAATATATTAGGCTTGTCATATCTTGGAAGAGATTTGCCACGTAGCCTATCAACTATCTTAGGTAAAAGGGGGGAATAATTATTTAAGGACAATGTATCCAATATGTGCTTGGCTTGATTGAATCTATTTTGTATTTATTTATTTTTATCTACATTATCATTTCGGAATATTTTCCAACAGAAAAATGGGCCGCGACTTCTTTATAGAAGTCCCGAATAAACTGAGGTGGGTGGGTCGCTGACTTTGTGCCCCACCTTAATGTTTGTTCTTTATATCCATGCCATCCATCCATTTTGATACATCATTTCAGGGCATAATCTCAAAAATAAAATAGAAATAAATCTCAGTTGAACGACAGTGGTGATTGACCATTAAAAACTTCTTCTAAGTTAGAAAAGTTCTGGATCAAGTTGATATTTTTGTGGTCCCTCCATCCAGGTCTCTTCTTGTATGCTAGGCTAGAAAAGTTTTGGATCAGTCTTATATTTGTGTGGTCCCCTCATCTAAATCTTTATAACCTTAAAAACAGGTTGGATGGCAAATAAACTTTCTGGTGGCCACCAAAATGTTTTAATTGTTGGTATTCAATCACTGCTAATTCCTGTGGTGTGGTCCACTTAAGACTTGGATATCTAATTCATTTTTGGAATTATGCCCTAAAATGAGCTTTTGAAATGAATGGACAACATGGATGTGGGGAAGATAATCAAGATTGGCCCACAGTCAGTGATCCCCGAAGCCACTCCTAAAAGTGGAAACCTCGTCGAATACCACAAAGATCCAGCTAGGTGAGTTCTAATTTGATAGTAGGGCTGACCTCAATGTATGTGTTGTATATATATCTACATCGTTAATCAGTTTTGCTAGCTCATTTTAGAGCACAATCCGAAAATGAAGCAAAAAAATAATATAAAAAAAGTTTGGTTGACCATATAATAGGGATTGGATTTCCACCATTAAAAACGTTTTAAGAGCCAGAAAAGTTTTGCACCAAGCTTCTTATAACGCCCCAAAAATCGGGGGTCGAGCATAGCTCAACTCCCGAGTTCCAATGCATCACTTATGCAACATAGATAATAATGTTTAAATGTTATCTATATTAGTGCATTAAACGTGAGTGGGATTACACTAAAACAGCATATCATACTCCAGGTGCAATAAAATTTAAGCAAGCGGAAGACTTAAGTACTTGTATTATAACATGAGAGTGTTTCACCATCCAGAGTATGAATTTGTTCCAGGCTGAATATATACAAGTGTTTGTTCCAAAATTTACAAAATATCAAAATGTAGTTGTCCAGCTAATCCATGAAACCTTAAAATCCCATCGAATCAGAACAAGGTCTACAGAGACCCGCCTGATAGCTGAACATAGGAGAATTCCTCCTCATCATCCATGAAGTCTAGCTTCGTCGCATAAGCCTCGCCATAATCTGCATCTAAAACAGAGTCTGGTTGGTGTTTTAAAACACCGTCCCAGAGCGGGAGTAAGTGATCAACTCAGTGGTACTATAAGGCAAAAGTTAACATGTTATCAATTCAGTCAAGCAATAATAATAAAGCAATACAACAAACATGCCTTAAGTACTCTTGTTAATGCAGGAATGATATGTGTAATGATACATGTCATCGCCTGCACTCCCTCAGCGACATCGTTTCACGATCGCGTATGACAAACTCCTTAAACGTGCGCTTCTTCGCTAAAGCACATGATATGCGGTGCATGGTCGTGTTAGCTAATACTTAATTAGGTTTATTCATACAGTAGATTCGGGAAGCTAAGGTACCTCTCTTTATATCATTTACCCAAATAAGGATCCATCTAGGGTCATCAATCATAGTTAGTCATAGATGATAGACAAGTTATAGGGCATCACCCCTAATAAAAACAGTGGATAGGTAAGTTCACAAGCTTACACTCGAGGTCACTATGGAGAGGCTCGTCACCGTCAATGTAGGCCTATTTTATACTCGAGGTCACTATGGGAAGGCTTGTCAGCTTAGCGTAGGTCGACAGCTCAAATACGATGTCCCATACACCACCATATTCAGCTTACGAGTTTGGGTTGCTCACTGGTCACTACGAGGAGGCTCGCTGCCCCAGTGTAAGCCTACAACTCGACCACGGTGACCCATACACCACCATGTCCGGCTCATGAGTCTTAGCGGATCTTGGTACCATGGTTAAATAGGCTTTACATGGGTAAGTGGTACCTTAGATTCAAGGAGTAGTGTCCATACATGATAAACACACAATAGGCCAATCGGGTTATTTAATAAGTGCGATTGGAACGAGCGTACGTTGAGTTGATCGATATAGAGCACGTAAGCATGCTACGTGGCCTAACCACTGTCAACAATCACCGTACGACTCGGATTCCTAGAACGTATTTAGCGTGGCGAAACTAGTTTGGCCACTCAATGAGGAGTCATTACTGATTGTCTGGATTAAGTGGTAGTCCCAAACATACTCAAATGCAATAGGGAATCACAATGCTACTCATATCAATATTTAACAAACAATACAAACATAAATCTCATTTGAGCATTTTATCAAACACATTCGACAAGTTGACATACATATGTATTTCATCCATAAATCATATAGTGACAATTTACAATACATGAAGAAAACTATTCATATGACTAAGGAAGCTAAGAATCATGTCTTAATACACTTAATAAGTACAATCCATCAATATAATCTCTTTCAGACATTTTAACAAACACTTAGACCACATAATTCCAATTATATAGGTTAAACTTATTACGACCAGAATTATAGCATTTCATTTCACAACATCAATCATAAAGTATATAACATATATGTATCTAAGATTAGAACTTACTATAGACGCAAACCAGGATTTCACATTCATTCAAACATTTCAACAAACACATATAATGCATTTTATATTCACCTGTTTCACACATGTATAGTTTATCAAAAATGTCGTAACTAATATCATATTGTAGCAATCAAGTCAAGCATAAATCATTGCTAACATTAAAAGCCTTGAAAACCATAACCTAAACTTTTATAGTCTGCACCTTTCGTCGATACGCTTGTTACGAACTCGGTTCGTACACTATGTCCCCGTCTACAGCACAACGACTATCTAAATCATGAAATAGGTTAGTTATTTTGTCGATTCATCTAGTTGAATCCCTAAAACAATATTAGGGTTAGGATTTCTTACCCAAATCGAATTTGAAATCGACGGTGTAGCGAAACGGGAGAGATGATTCGGTTCGTGGTGTAGTGGGAGTGAATCCCAGCAACAATCCACAGATCTCTCTCTCTCTCTCTCTCTCTCTCTCTCTCTCTTCTCCTCACTCTTTTCTCCTCTTTCCTCTCTTCTCTCTCCTAGGGTTAGAGAATTTGTATGGAATGAGAGAAGAGTGATTTAAGGGCATTATATAGGCCCAGAACTTATGTCAATGGCCCCAGGGCCATTGTATACTTAAGTTATAGCCAAAAGGTGCCTGTTTTGGTCAAACAGGACTCATCCAGAGGCCCATTACTCACCTATGTCATGGAGTAAGTTCCTTAACCATGGATCTAAGTCAAGTTAAGGTTTCGGTCTGATCGAATTTATAGATCGACCGTGGAGGACCTGTTTTAGTTCAACGGTCATCGTCACTCGATCAGGGCCACAAGTATACTGACATGTGCAGGGAAATTTTCCTGATCCAAGGGTATAGTTTGGTCAGAATCTGATGGTCCGAAGTCTTCAATTTTTCCTGTAAGCGAATAGTCCAATTCACTTAAGTTTGAGTTCATTTTTTAAAGATATTCGCGTTTCTCACACACTTCGCTCCAGGCTCAAGTTGTGCGTTTCTGGATACTATTTGGGCTCGATTCCCGTGATACTTGTCAAGCCCTATAAGGCGGTCATAACCTTATAGTTTCGTGGTAATCAGACTTCCGACGCATGGTTAAGGTCTAATACGGAGTTTCAATGTGCTCCCGAGAGCAACTGGGTTTTGGGATTGCTTCTAGGTCTTTAAGTAATGTTGAGTTAGTTATTCTAATGGTTTTATGTCTTGCAGTTCATATAGATAGTGGTTTAAGATAATTCACCGATTAATTTAACTTAGCACTTAACTAATTTTCGTCTAATTTCTACAAAATTTGATCCTTTGTAATTTATGACTGAGGTGGTACTCGGGTCTTTGTACGAATTTTTCCGAGACATTACACTTCTCTTTATTTTTACCCTTCATCCAAGTCTGTGTGACCTTATCAACAGCTTGGATGGCAAATAAACATTACATGGAACCTAAGAAGCTTTTAACCATGGGTGTTCAATGACTATTATTATATCATGTGGTGTGGGTATACCAAAGATTTGTACCTGCTTCGTCTTAAGACCATACCATTAGATGAGCTGGTGAAACAGATGAATGGGAGGTCAGGCCCACACCCACCTGGATGGATCCTGGTGGCACCTAATTAGGGGTGTACATCAAGTCAAACCAAATTGAGTTGGCCTCAGCTTAGCTTAGCTCGATTACCAGACACACCTAGCTCGAACTTAGCTCATCTTAGCTTGGTGATCAAGCCAGCATCTCCAGCTCGACTCGACTCAATCAATAATCGGACCAGTTTAGCCAAGTTCGAGCCAGGTTCGAGCTCGAGCTTTTGAGTTGAGTTTAGGCTCTAACTTTCAAGCCGAGTTCAAGTTCAATTTTTTTAACCGAGTTCGACTTATAATTTTTAAGTTTTCAAGTTTGAGTTTGAGTTTTTGAATTTGAGTTTGAGTTTAGTTTTCGAGATGAGATCAAGTATATGATGTCGGAACTCAGAAGTATCGAGTTAAAATTATAATTTTACTATATACATTTAATAATAAAATAAAGCAAAAAATAAAATATTAAATACAAACTGAAGACTAATTACTATTGTAGAGGAGATTCGTCTATCGAGCTGGAGCTGCTTTTCAATTCTTTATATACGTACTCGTTCACCTCTCCTAAATCAGAGGTGAAGATAGCTTTTTATCATCCTCTTATATAGTTTGAATTAGATTTTTCAAACTTTTTTTTGTGAACAAATTAATATGTAGTTTTCAACACCTGGTAAAACGTACCAAGACTGAAGAGACGCTTAAATGAATTCTTACTCTTCTTCTTTTTAGTTGTACAGTTTGAACTTGCTTTGAAATCATGTTGTCTTGGAGGACATCGTTGATGTGTATAAGCCTCTTCCATACTACACTTTAAGGCGAGTTAGAATTATTCTTCTTCCAATGCTAATTTAGCTTCCTCCTCTGCCTTAAAAAGTTTAGATGGGAGAGTGGAAGGTTTTTTGTTCAAATCAATAAGTGCTTAGAAAAGAAGTTGGGCTTCCTTAGGGCTTTAGTACATGGTTTTGCATCTCTACCCCGATAAGATAAGTGTAACCTAAGCCGATTATTTTTGTTAACAAACTTGGCTTCACACAAATGACACAAAATATTTAACTTTCTAGACTTTGAGAATGAACTAAGGAACCATACTCTCAAACATCGGTTGATGGTTCACTTGAAGACATATCTACATATTATGTTGGAAAATTTAGTATGTTAGCAATAACGAAATACGACATAAAATAAAAGCAATTTATGGATGAAAAAAAAACAACTAATGCATTGCACGTATAACATCCATCAACATAACATTAAAAAAAGTACCTATTGCATCATTTTCAAGTTCCAATAAATTAACAAGAAATGTTAACTTAACTCTATTCATGTCGTTATTGTTTTATGTGTTGCGGCTTGAAACACATTCTCCTCTTCTTTCACTTCAATATCATAATTATTACCACCCCAACTCGAACGCAACCAATCTTGTGTACAAATTAATGCTTCCACTGTCTACAAATGTCTTCTAAAATTTTAACAATTTCCTAAGTGTTTAAATCAGTCATTTATTCAATGTTGAATAGATTGTAATGCTTTCATTATTCAATTTAAATGCCACGCTAAAATCTCGGTAGTATCTCCACTTATCTCTCCAGAATATATTAATCTTTTATTTGATTTACACGTCAATTATCCATAGAAAGTGTGGATATTTGATAAGAAAATAAATACAAGAAATATATCTAGAGAGAATTATGAGAGACGAACTAAAACAAGCATGTACATTTAAATTAGAATAAGTGAAAACATTATTATCTATTCAACATTGAACTGTCCAAAAAGGAAAATTTTGAGAATTTCTATGCATCAAAAAACACATTGAATATATATCTGACAACATAGAAATCCTCAAATGGGCAACTGATTATCCTACGCTAAAACAATGAAACATTTCTAACACTAAAAAAATTAGTAATAATAATTAACAATTAAAAAAATGATGCTAACAAATTAACAATTACCAATAAAATAATCCATAAGTCATGCATGCTAACCAAAACAATGAAACATTTATAACACTAAAACAATTAGCAATAACAATTAACAATTAAAGAAATGATGCTAACAAATTAACAATTACCAATAAAACAAGCCCTAAGTCATGGATGCTAATTAAAACAATGAAACATTTATAACACTAAAACAATTAACAATTAAAGAAAAGAGGCAAATACCCAATGGAATAATTATTACCCATTTACGGGGTATTTACTAATGAATCAAAAAATCAAACAAGCCCTAAGTCATATGATTATCAATCTAACATTAATTGAATATATATAATAATATTGATGTATTATAATATATTTATTATCCATTATTAAACCATCCAACCAAACCAATTATCCATCCATCCATGAATCACTCCCATCCATCCAAACTTCCAACCAATCATCCATCAATCCATCAATCACTCACATCCATCTAAACATCCAACCAATCATCCATCCATCCATCCACATATTTATATGTAATATTTAAATATAATTTAGGTTTTTTATAATATTATATATGTAATATATAAATATAATATAGGGTTTTCATAATATAATGTTATAATATAATCTATATAGTTTGTAAAAATGGGGTTCGATTTGAGTGCTTACCAGCGGGCAGGGCATGCATAGGTCAGATTGTCGAGAGGTGAGAATTTGCCCCTCATTTGCCGATAGCTACGCTAACTCTGGCCAGAAAAGTAGGCTCGCTAACTGTTGGTTTCGGTTTGGTTGTTACAAATTACCATGATATCATGAAATTGATAATTGGATCTTTTAATGATTGTAGAAGTCGAGAGGTCGAATCCCAAGGGACTAGAACTTGTATGTTATCGGGCGGGTTAATGTTGAAATCTAAATCGATTGTAATTTGAAGAATGATGAAATGAAGAAAATTCGAGAGAGGAAAACTAGGGAGTTGGGTTCCACTTTGGTCGGGGAGGTCTTATGCTGGAGGAGAAAATCGAGGAAAATTAACAATCGCCGTTGATATAGACAAGAGATGAGAGGAGGAAACTTGAATGGCTAGCTCCGGAGACAAAGGAGGGCGAGTAAACTAATTACCGACTTCAACATGCTTATGAAGGTTAGGAAGGGTGGGACCGACCATGAGGAGAGATGGTGAACAAAGGGGCTAGGCGACGTCATAAACATAAAGAGAAAAGAACATGCTCAAAGCCATCGAGAGTAATTCGGTCAAATGCACTACCATTAAAGGAGAGTCCCTAAATAAAAACATCAACATCAGATAAAGGAGGTGGAGACCTCCCATCACGCTAGAGAACTAGGGTTTAGCCAACATTGGGCGGGTGTTTTTCAAAATAAAGGGAAAGTGGGTATATTTAGGGTTCTGAGTTTTTCTTCCTTCATATACCATCCTTCTCCCTTCAAGTCCCCTTCCTTTTATAGTCATGATCGATCCGAGTTGAGCCATTGTATTGATCCGAGTCGTAGGATGACTTGCGGCTTGAACTCGGGTCAAACTCCCCACCGATGTCTTGGAAAATCCACCCCATCCATTGGATGAAGGACAAAATTTCGAAGGAATATATCAACTTCGAGTCGATGCGGCCGATGTCCTTTTCTCTGCGTTCAATTAGCTTTTGAGTTAAAAAATCTTCATTGAGTTTCAATTCCGCCACCTAGAGCTTAATCGGTACCCACGAGATTCGTGTACACCCCTACACCTAATGCACCACCTCACGCAGATGGTGTAACCCTCACCGTAGTGCCCACCCCCTTTATATGTTATTCTATATTCATGTCCATTCATTAAGATCTCACGAAAAATTACGACGTCGATATTTTATGACATGACTCCAAAAATAAAGAAGATTCCAATCCATCTAAGGTTTTACAACAATCCACGTGCGGCAATGAATGCTTAAAAACTTCCTAGCGGGGTCAAGATCATAATGTTTCACTTCATGTTTAACTTCCGGCGGCCTTTTAATATGGTCACATAATCGGAGGTAGATTAGTTGAGACCGTCCAGATCCTTGAGGTGGGTGGGTGTGTGCTTATGACACACATCCTCATGTGGAACCACCGTGATATATGTCCATCCGCATCACCATTTAAAGTCCATACTTGTGCACATCCAGTCTCGAAAGGTCATTTTAGTGTATGATCCAAAAAAATGACGTGATCCAAATCGAGGTGGACCAAGCCATGTATGAGTTTTGAACCAAGCTGAATGGTAAATGACCATTAAAAATTTCGGTGGGCCACAAAGTTTTGGATCAAAGGATTATTTGTGTGGTCTCTTCATCCACATTTTGTTGACCTTATCAATAGGTTGGATTCTCCATTAAGCAAATAAACATTCGACAATAATCGGATCCCATGCAATTTTTCCCTCAACACGGGGCATGTGTAGGTGATTGTCGAGAGGCGCGTCAATCACTACTATTTCATCGCGGCATGAGGGCCTTCTTGCATAAGATTTGGATCTGCTTTATTTTTGACATGATCTTAGAAAAGGGATGGACAACCTGGCTAAACTGATACATCACGGTGGGCCCCACACAGATCTGGTCGAGGCTCAGGTGGCACCCAATCTTCTCCCCATGTGCGTATAGAAAATATAAGCTTTTCTTGCTCGACAAAACCAAACTCAGTGAAAACCAAATTGATTTTAGTAAGCCGACGAAAACGTTGCTTTTGTGAAGAAACGATATTTTGAAAGTTACACACGAATGGGACCTTGGAGTTGAATTTCGAAATACCTTTCTGAAAGTTGCATCCCTGGGGCTGAGCATTCAGCTCCGGTTGGATATTAATTTAGGTGGTAGGAATGATTCCTTTTGTAGTTGAATTTCGCTTCTTCCTTTTTCCCCTTAAAGCCACTGGCGTTCTGGTAGCGACCTGGCTGCTGGACAGTGCTCTAGGGACCCAAAATGATACATGTGTTTATCTACACCATCCATGCATTTTTTATGAAGATCTAACTAGCAGGTGTAACAAACCACACGATAACAATGATGATTGAATGCCCGCCATTAGAAACATCTTAAGGCCCACTGTAATGTTTATTTGCCATCCAACCTGTTGATTAGGTCAAATAGCCCTAGATGAAAGAAAACACAAATATCAGCTTGATCCAAAACTATTGTGGCCCACCTGAGATTTCGATTTGCCTCATTTTTGGGCATATGCCATAAAATAAGGTGGAAAATGCATAGATGGTATGGATAAAATACATACACTATGATACGGCCCATAGAGCACCGTCCACTAGTGAGTCGCCATTTGGGTGTTAGTACACAATTTGTGTCCAATTGAGGAAAGGGAAAGCAAATTGACGCAGGGATGAACGTGATGAGGTCGATCACCGTCTTCCTCAAGGATAACTATTCCGAATCCACGGACCTTCTCTGGACTCCTCACATAGACTTTTTGAATCCACGAGGAAAAGAAATAGAAATAATTGGAAGATATATGAAAGAAACTTCTTGAATGATTGATTGATTGATGAAATAAATGAGTTATGTGGCTTAACTACATTATTCTCCTAGTTTTTCTAAACACTTTTCATGTTGGGCGCAACTCCTAAAGCCCAACGGATGAAGAGTTATAATCATACCAAAACTTACTATTTATAGTAAAAACGGAATTAAACATGGAATTCGACCGTTGATATGATGAAATCTCTTAAATTCAGCACGGTCAACCCAACTTTCACCAGTTGGTTGGCTAAAGTAGCTCTTCCTATCCCAAAATCATAGATGGTATGTCGAGTAACTCATTCCGGTTTGCGAGATATGCCTATTTTAAGGTTCTGACGGTCTTAATGACTTCTACCTTTGATCGGGCCTTCTTTGATCCATCTTGGACATGAAAGTATCCACGACCCGCTCTACATCATTTCCACACCAGAATCTACACATTTTCCTTTGTCCTTGATAACCAAGAAACATTCACAACTTGCAAGCAACCTCATAAAGTTCAATTGTTGCTCGCTACACATGGCTCTCCAAGAAGGAGCTTCCCCCATCCCTTGGCATCCACTCGTAACCTCCTCTATCCAACATTTTACTCTCCTAATGAAAAGCTTTTCTTCATACTAGAGTACATTTCTACTTAGCTAAAGTTCCCATGTTATGGAGCATGGAACAATGCATCTTAACAATTTGAAAGTGGTGGATGGATTAGTGAGGTTGCACCATTGATTCATGTGTCATTGAATCATTTGACTTATAACCAGATGGACATCAAAGATTGTAGTAAAGATAGTGAAAATCTTCGACTTCACTTGGGTAAGCCACTGGATCAACATTCCTTGGGACATTGAGCCCTTCAAATCAATCGTAGCAGCAACCATACTATGAATGCTTTGGTGTTGGTTTACCTTGTTGGAACCTAATTTTTTGTACTTAGCTAGAGTGAGCCTCCATGCATCCGATGGACTTATTGCACCAAGATGTCCTCATCACAATCCCCCAACAAGCAAAAGATATTTTTCTTGCAAATACACTTAAATTAGAGGATTATCTATGGACTGCACCTCCTTCCCTTCTATGCTTCAACTCTCTCTGGATCTTCCTATCAGTCTCTACATGATACCCTTAGCTGGAATTTATTCACTTTGAAGAGGGATTTTTGACGTAGGTAAGGATGTGAGGTCAAGCACCATCTTCCTCAAGAGGATAACTATTCTGAATCCACGGAACTTCTCTAGACTCCTTATAAAGACTTCTCAAATCGACGAGGAAAGAAAGTAGAAAATAGAAATAAATTCTAATAAATTTGAAATTGATTAATTAATTCATAAAAACGAGTTCACGACCCTTTAAATAAGGGTACAAAGCAACATGAAAGAAATCAGAATCAAACTACAACTAGAACTCCTAGAATTTGTGACTTACTATACATAGTAAACTTATTATTTATAGACGGTCGTGATGTCTACTAGTGCGCAAGGATTTCGGCCAAAAATAGTTAGTGTCCTATTTATCTTCACCAAATTGTTCTCCTAATTTTCAAAGCTTTTTTCACGTTGAACGCAACTCCTAAAGCCCAACGGATGAAGAGTAATAGTCAAACTAAAACTTACTATTTATAGTAAAAGTGAAATTAAAATAGGGAAACGACCGTCGATCTGGTGGTATTTCATAAATCTAGCTTGGATAACTTGGTGTAGGGGGGTTGGTTGGCTAAAGTAGCATGTTCTACCCCAAAATCATATATTTTACATCGGATAACTCATTCCGGATTGCGAGATACGCCCAATTTAAGGTCCGATGGTCTGGATCACTTTTGTCGTCGATCGGGCCTTTTCTGATCCATCTTGGGCATGTAACTGTCTGCGACCCACTCTACATCAGTCTCCTTTACCTTAAAAGAGCTCGTCCTTGATTTCTCATCTTGCTCTGCTTCATGATACTCGGTCAGGTCCGCGACGTGGAAAGTCCGTGCGATTGCCATGTCATCGGAAAGATCAACAACATAAGCGTTGTCATTAATCTTTCGGATGATTGGTACCAGTCCAATCTTTTTATTCTTCAACTTGTTGTACGTTCCGGTTAGAAATCTTTCTTTGCGTAGTACTTGGTCGCCCACCTCGAACATTTTTTGTCGCCGATGCTTGTCCGCTTGCTCCTTGTACTTTCTGTTATAGGCATGTAGCTTGGTCTGCATGAATGCCCATGATCCTATCTGCCATATGTTCTGTTGTAATGCTCATGCGTAGGAGCTTGGGCAGAGGGACCAAGTTTAGTGTGTGGCGAGGTACTCGTCCGTAAATAACTTGGAACATGGATTTTCCTGTCGAGCGGTTCACCATGTTGTTGAATGCAAACTCCGCTTGAGATAAGGCCAAATCCCACTGCTTCGGTTTTTCTTTTGAAATATATCAAAGGAGGTTTCCCAACGTGCTATTCACAACCTCAGTTTGCCCGTCAGTCTGTGGGTGGTAGGCGCTGTTAAACTGAAGTCGTGTATCGAATCGAGTCCACAAAGTCTGCTAAAATTTGCTTATAAACTTTTTGTCATGGTCAGAAGTAATAGTCTTGGGAACCCCGTGTAGTCACACAATTTCTCTGAAGAATAGATTCACCACGTGTGTTGCATCGAGAGTCTTCTTCAATGGAATAAAGTGCGCCATTTTAGAGAAACAATCTACTACCACGAACACCGAATCCATACCGCGTTGTGTTCGTGGGAGACCAAACATAAAATTCATAGATAATTCCTCCCAAAAGGCCGTCAGGTACGGGTAACGGGGTATAAAGGCTCGTATTATGGGATTGCCCCTTGGAGGTCCGACAAATATAATAACGTTGGACTGCCTTTCCCACATCACGTACCAACTGCGGCCGGTAATACCATTCTTCCACAAGTGCTCGCGTCTTGTCTCGCCCAAGGTATCCATTAAGGCCACCTCCATGTAGCTCTTGGATTATCTATTCCCTTAGCGAACTGTTGGGGATGCAGAGTCGATTTCCCTTGAAAAGGAACCCGTCTTGCATATGTAAGTCGTCGAGGTAGCCTTCTTGGTATCTAACCCATGTGTCCTTAAAGTCGTTGTCATCGGCATATATGTCTTTGGGGCGCTTGAACCCGACAACTTCATTGCTCATAGTGATTAACAAAGTTGCACGGTAACTCAGCGCATCGACTGCTTTATTCTGTAGCCCTGACTTATGTTTTAAAATAAACGTGAATTCCTGCAAAAATGAGATCCATCTAGCATGTACACGGTTAATGTTAGCCTGACTATTAATGAATTTGAGAGCTTGATGGTCCATGTAAAGTATGAATTCCCTTTGAATCAAATAATGTCGCCAGTGTCACAAGGTTCGCCACTCGCTAAACTCGATCTCATATGTAGACCACTTCTTGCGTGCCTCGCTAAGTTTCACGCTGTAGAAGGCTACCGGCCTGCCTTCGTGAGATAACTCCCCAACCCCGACATATGAGGCATCACATTCGACTTCAAACAGTTTGTCGAAGTTGGGAAGGACAAGAACTGAGGTCATGGATAATCTGCGCTTGATTTCAGCAAAGCTCCTGTCGGCTTCGTTACTCCACTGAAACTACTCTTTTTTCATGTGATCTGTAATTGGTGACACAATGGTACTGAAAATTTTCATGAACAGGTGATAGAATGTTGCCAGTCCATGAAAACTTCGCACTTCGTGAATATTTGTGGGAATTGGTCATTCTCTGATTGCCTTCAACTTTTCCTCATCCACCCGAATGCCCGTGAATGTTATGATAAAACTCAGACACAATAGGCCATCAGTCATGAGCAATACTTTTTTAAATTGAGATATAGTTTATTTTTAGTGAGCACCTAGAGGACCTTCTTGAGGTGTTCCATATGTGTAGTTTTGTCTTGACTGTATATCAAAATATCATCGAAATAAACCACAACGAACCGCCCAATGAAAGGTTTCAGAACTTGGTTCATCGATCTCATGAAAGTGGTAGGCACATTCGAAAGACCGAAGGGCATGACCATCTATTCGTACAATCCTTCCTTGGTATTAAAGGCCGTTTTCCACTCATCACCCGGCCGTATTCGAATTTGATGGAAGCCGCTCCTTAGGTCCAATTTTGAGAATATTTTTGCACCCTCTAACATGTCCAACATATCATCTAACCGAGCTATAGGAAACCTGTATTTTATGGTGATTTTGTTGATGGCCCGGGTGTCGACACACATGCGCCAACTCCCATCTTTCTTTGGAGTTAATAGAGCTGGTACGGCACATGGGCTCATGCTTTCTCGAATAAGACCCTTAAGGATCAGCTCCTCCACTTGTCCTTGCAGAATCTCGCACTCATCGAACTTATTTGATAATGAGGATAATTGGGTAAACTAGACCAGGGGACAAAGTCGATATGGCGTTAGAATCCCGTATGGGGGGTAACCCATTGGGAAGGTCATCGGGCCAGATTCCTTTGAATTCATATAACAAGGGCCTTAATCTTTCAGGGATGATAGTAAGCTTGAGTTCTTCCCCTTTTACAATTAATGCATAAGCCTGCCCTGTTTCTTTGGATTCTTTCATGAAGTCCCGTATGGTTAAGAGAAAATGAACCTCCACTTTAGAAGTTTCAGGTGGTCCCTTTGGATCCATAGGGGCCAATATGGTCTTCCGACCATCCTTGATGAAGATAAATATGTTATCTCGCCCTTTATGAGTGACGTCATGGTCAGATTGCCAGGATCGACCGAGTAGTATGTGATATGCTTCCATATCAACCACATCGCATACTACTTCATCATTATAATGTTTGTCAATTGAAAAGGATATGGTGCACCGTTCAGTTACCTTTATTTTGCTGGCCTTCTTAATTCAACCGATTGTATATGGGGAGGGATGACACTCCATTTTCAATTGTAATTTTTCTATCATGACCTTACAGACGATGTTCTCGCTACTTCCACTGTCAATGATCACGTCACAAACCTTTCGATTCACCGTATACTTAGTGTGGAAGATGTTATGCAACTATGGATGCACTTCTTTTCTTGGCGCATACATTAGGTGTCTCACGACGAGTGACTAGCCGCGATCTTGCTGAACCCAACCTGAATCATCTATCTCGCCCTCGGTAGTATGTTCTTGTTCTTCAACATCTGGATCTTCATAAGTGTTATTAGCACTACCATCATGGATGGTGAGGTTCGCCACTTTTTGATAGGGATAAGATTTGATAGGTGGCCCGGTTGGCCACAACGATAGCAGTTGTTGGGTCTTGGTCGAGCATAGGAGTTCGGGATTCTACTTGGACCAGCAGTAGTCGATACGCCCCTTTGGAGTCTAGCTTGCCCGCTTCCCTGATATGGGATCTCAGACATAGGAGGTTGAGTGTATGCTCCTACGGGCTCCGACATGCCGCAGTGATCCTTATGGTAGGATAGGTTCGTGTGTTAGGACGTTCAGGTTGCGCTTCCGCTCGAGTAGTCAACTTGATCTCATCATTCATCGTTCAGACGGACTGCATCTGGACCTGATCCTAGATTGCCATACGCAATCCCCCGTTAAATCAGGCGACTTGTTGCATTCAGTCTCGACCAAATTGTTACGCGACACCTGGCGGTAAAGTTCTTTTGCGTATTCTTTCACCGACCGACTAATCTGTCGACAATTTTGGTATTGTTAGAATAATATCTGATCATAATCGCTAGGGAGGAATTGGGCACGTAGTAACTACTTCATCCACTGCCATGTGCGGATTGGTGCTTTCATCTGTCTAGTTCGTGCGAGTTGCAGTTGTTCCCACCAAGCTGAAGCTTCGCCTTTCAACTTGTAGGCCACAAGCTTGACCTTCATTGCTTCAGGGATGTCCATATAGTCGAAAAATTGCTCAACTTCAGAAAGCCAATCGAGGAAGTCCTCAATGTGTAGTTGGCTATTGAAGTTAGGAATATCAACCCGCATCTTGAATTCTCGATCGGTTCGATCTACTCGATCACTACCTTGTCTGGGGTGTTGGAAAATTAAGTCATCGATCTCCTCCTCACTGGATCCCCCTTCCTCAGGAATAACCCTTGGATGCACTGTCGGTACTACCATGTGATCAGGGTAATTATGAGTTTCACCAATTGGCAGTGGAGGATTACCACCAAGAACACGGAGTTGCCTTAGGGTTTCCGCCAAGAGATCCGCTATGCGGTCAATGGAAGCCTGCAACCATTGCATGGCTTGCCGATTCTCTTGCTGCGCTGCTTCAAAAGCTACCTCCATTAAAGGTAAATTCCCTGGAGCACCGCTCATGGGATTGTTGTCCGACCCGTCGTTAAAAGCCATCGATCCGGGGAGAAACCTCGCTCTGACACCAAATTGATGCAGGGAAGGACGTGAGGTCGAGCACCGTCTTCCTCAAGAGGATAACTATTCCGAATCCACGAAACTTCTTTGGACTCCTCACAGAGACTTCTCGAATCCACGAGGAAAGAAAACAGAAAATAGAAGTAAATTCTAATAAATTTGAAATTGATTAATTAATTCATAAAAATGAGTTCACAACCCTTTGAATAGGGGTACCAAGCAACGGGAAAGAAATTGGAATCAAACTACAACTAAAACTCCTAGAATTTGTGACTTACTATTTATAGATAGTCGTGATGTTTACTAGTGCGCAAGGTTTTTGGCCAAAAATAGTGTCCTATTTGGCTTCACCAAACCGTTCTCCTAATTTTTCTAAGCTCTTTTCACGTTGGACGCAACTCCTAAAGCCCAATGGATGAAGAGTTATATTCAAACTAAAACTTACTATTTGTAGTAAAAACGAAATTAAAATAGGGAATGACCGTTGATCTAGCGGTATTTCGCAAATTCAGCTTGGGCAACCCGGCATAGCGGGTTGGTTGGCTAAAGTAGCTCATTCTACCCCAAAATCATATATTTTACGTCAGATAACTCATTCCGGATTGCGAGATACGCCCGATTTAAGGTCCGATGGTATGGATCACTTCTGTCGTCGACCGGGCCTTTTCTGATCCATCTTGGCCATGTAACTGTCAGCGACCTGCTCTACATCAATTTTGACCCCCTGATCTTACTCAGGGCATTGTTTATAGAGGTTCTAGATTCTGCATTGTCCCCCTGCAACTGCCGTTGGTTCTTGCTATCAGAGGGCTTTCCTTCATTTTAGACTGCTCTCTTCTATGGTTCTTGTTTCGATGTCAGCAGAACAACATATACATTTTAAGGCTGCATAACTCCCACCTTTTGGACATTCATATTAAATAGGAACCGCTCCATTTATAAAATTAAAAAAAAAAAAAGAAAAAAGAAAAAAAAAGGGGGGAACCGCTCCATCCATCACTTTCAGATTCCAGCTGTCCCTTCTTGGACAAAAGTCAAGCCACTGCTGCAGTTCTTACTCAGGAATTCTTACTTCATCTGCTATTGAAATGAGCCCAAAGCCAGACCAGTTCTGATCCCAGAATTGCATTCCCTTCTTCTACCATCCATCTTGAGTCCTGGACTGCAAAAGGGATGATATCCTGGCCAAGCAACTACGAGAACCATAACTTACACTCTTAGAGCATCTGAGCATTTCTCAAACTATAAATAAACAAGATTTTTAGTGAAAAAAAAAAACACGAGACAGCTATCTCAATCCTTTTGTAAGTTGGACTTGAAACCAACGCTTTTTTTTATTTTTTTCGGGGGTTATTTCCTCTTGATTAAGCTAATGTCTACAATTTGCATCCGAGCATAGACCTACAATGTGCATTGCAATTGATATAAAAAATCGTTTGCTTTTATGACAGGGAATGGAGGGAACCAATCAAAGATTATAATTTTCATTAGTGTAGCATCGGTTGCCGGGTTGGTTCTATTCAGTTCTTGTATCTACTGCTTCTGCTACCAACGACAACGGAAGAGGTCACCAAAAGGTTTTAAGAAAAAGCTAAATAATCTTAAGGCCATACGTAGGGCTTTCAATAGGCTTGGATTTTATTTTTGGGCCTGTGTAATGGGCATCGAAATGATTTTTAGGCTTGAAAGAAATAAGTTCACCATTCCTAGACTTAGCTCGAAGATATTTTCCATGTTTCATGAATGATCCTAACTTCAGGCGCTGGGGAAGGGCTGGGTCTCAATTTCAGGATGAAAATTTAGATGTGCCGGGCTTGGGCTGAGCTAGGCTTTGCTTGAGCTCAGCTTGCAGACGGCCTTGGCCATAGAAGTCCAAATTCTCTGGCGAAAGATTCATTTCGCCTCAATTGTCTTGCCAGAATTTGCACTTGGCGTGTTATGATGAACCTCACATGGTTGGAAGACCAGATGATGAAGATCTATATGTTGGACCAAAGAAGAATATGATAGTAGAATGATACATCTGACATTTTCGTCCCTTCAATCCAAGGCTATAGATCAGATTTATAATCAGTTAATCAAAGCAATTTTGGCACCATTGGCCACACAAGTAGGGAGAGTCATATGAATGGTTTAATTGGATCATCTGATCGTTGTTAACCAATGGGCCCATGAAAATGCCAATGACTAATTTTATGTTTTCTCATTTTCAAATCAGCGAAAGAGAACGGTCACCATGAACTATTAAATTATTTGGGGCCTCCGATTGGATCAGAACTCTTGTACTCAAGCATGAATGGTGAGCAAACACACGATCTGCCATTGATCGACTTAGTTACAATACAAGCTGCTACAAACAACTTCTCTGATGGAAATAAGCTTGGAGAAGGTGGATTTGGTCCTGTATATAAGGTAAAGGCACTTGTCTAAGGATGTATTTGGATTCACAATGGAACCAATTAGAGATTTTTTATTCTATGAAAATGGAAAGTGGAAAGTTTTAGGCTGCATTTGGTTGCACCAAATATCATGACATAAATATTTGTTACAACCAAACGCAGTCTTAATTTCTTCAGCATCCATATGAAGGATGTGGACTCCAGATTGCAGTAATATATATGAAATTTCAATTTAAGCACTTCTTCCTTAGTATGATTACTGAGAAAACTCATTAATTTTCTAAGGTCAACTCGAATCAAATGAATGTTTGAAATTCAATTTGCTCTAACATCTAAATGCATCTTTACTTGTGAGTAGTTAAATAAGTCTTGAACAGAATAGGCTACATGGGTTTTCTAATTAACCATTTCATGGAAAATCATTTCAGGGAATGCTACCTGATGGGAAGGAAATAGCAGTTAAAAGGCTTTCCAAGAGCTCAGGGCAAGGTCTGGAGGAATTCAAGAATGAAGTCACATTGATTGCCAAACTCCAACATAGGAACCTTGTGAGGCTCATGTATTGCTGTATAGAGAGGGGAGAGAAACTGCTCATCTATGAATACATGCCAAATACCAGCCTTAATGTCTTTCTCTTTGGTTTGGACCCTTACTTTCTTCTTGTAGTTCTGAATTTCACTACAAAGACAAACGTAAAACACAGATATATTCTTATGCATTTGTAAGGTGCACACACAAGCACTAGTCATTAAAAGCTCAGTAGGCATACCAGGCAATTAACAAACCAACCTACTATAGATTAAATCATAATGTCAGGAGGAAAACATTAGTAGATTGTTAGACCATATGAAATGGTTGCATGTAGCATTGTCCACTATTTTCTTGCAAATAGAACCGTTTATCTAGGACCCACAATGGATTTTCAAAATATTGTACGGATTGAAAGATCAATAATCTTTAAATGAATAAATTCTGGTCGTGTTGTAGATTTTTCTTATCCCTACCACTAATTAGGGTCAGAAACTTTAATCACGAAATATCATGATATTTAGTGCAGCCAAACACGCTTAAACAAGATTTAATTTAATATGCGGCATGAACATGATTTAATTCAACCTGAATTCTAGCATATGCAACCTAAACATGATCCAACTCATCATCATCATTATATAAGCCTTATCCTAACTAATTGTGGTTAGCTACATGGGTCATCTTACTCTCAGGATTCATGATAAAAGTTGTGCCAGAAGTTTCACATCAACTGCCAACTAGGTGCAAGACCTCTTTTATCTGGGCTTGGAACCGGCAACAAGAGCACAAAACTGCCGCACACATTATCTAATAATCTATCACATAGATTGATTTAAATCAATGAGTAGAAGGTAATCCAACTTAGTTTGCATGTTATTTTCAGATCCAGTCAAGCGAGCTCAATTAGGTTGGGAAAGATGCCGAAGTATTATAGGTGGAATTGCAAAGGGCCTTGTTTATCTCCACGAAGACTCAAGACTCAGAATCATTCACCGGGATCTGAAATCTAGCAATATTTTGTTGGACCATGAGATGAACCCAAAGATTTCTGACTTTGGAATGGCACGATTTTTAAGAGGAAATCAAAGCCAGGTCAACACTAATAGAGTCGTTGGAACATAGTAAGTTAGTATGCAATGTTCAACTTTGGTAATACATATCAAACGCACCATCCCAAATCATTAGTCCAGTTCAGATTTCTTGGGGAGACATTGATATTGCCTGTCAATCAGCCCTCCATCTTTTTGGAAATTTTCATTTCTATTCATAGTGCTTCTAATGTATCTTTCACCATTGTCATTGCCAACAGTGGCTACATGGCACCGGAGTATGCAATGGGAGGGCGATTCTCTGTGAAGTCTGATGTCTATAGCTTTGGAGTTCTACTTCTAGAGATTCTAAGCGGAAAAAGGAACAATGGTCTCAATCTTCCTAACCATGCTCAGAGCCTTCTCACTTATGTAGGATTCTCCCTATAACTCAAATTAAACACACCTTCTTAGTCCCATATTCTTACATGAAATGTGAAATTACAGGCATGGGAATTATGGTGCGATGGAAAAGCTTTGAAGTTGATTGATTCTTTGTTAGCCCAGACATGTCCTACAAGTGAAGTGCTGAGATGGATCCACATTGGGCTACTATGCGTTCAAGAAGATGCAGCGGATAGGCCCACCATGTCCTCAGTCGTTCTCATGCTTGGAAGTGAATCTATGGATCTTCCACAACCTACACAGCCAGGATTTTTTGTCTCAAGGGTCGTCAATGAATCAGATCAATCTTCAGGAAGTGCCAAAATCCGCTCTCTGAATGAGGTAACTATCTCTACTATCAGACCTAGATGAATGGGCCTAGTTGATCAGTCAATCTCATGCTCTCATGGGTTGGGATGCGATCTCCACAGGCCATGGTTCCACCTTGGCTTGCCAAAAATATATGTACTTGTAATGACACCCTCTCCACACGTTCTCATCTTGTAGCGATACAAAGTGGCTTGATGGACTTAAAATATTTGGGGATTATGTTAATTTAAGTTTCAATATACATTTCAAGATCCTATTCGTTGAGAATAATTTTCCAGGTCCGTTAAGTCTTGTATGCTTCCATGTTGAATTTGGCTAGTTTCTTAGTTGCTTAATGAGTTGTCTTTTACTTGTTTCACTTGAGTGGACATCATACTATATGTAATGGTTAAGCCATCAATAAACACATGTAATGGTTAAGCCATCACCCCTTTACATGCTATCTCACTACGCGGCCACCCATAATCTCAATTGATGCCAAGACCTTTCCCTTCGTTGACTTGTGTAAATTTCTACATGACATCACTCCTCTTCGCCCTCCTCTTCGCCTTTCACTTCTGCAAGATCTAGGCAACTCAGGTTGACGTGGTGGTGCCTATACACGTAAAATGCACTGTATTTCATAGTAGACAACATATGAATTGAAATCAAATCACAATTACTATGAAATTGACATGAATTGGAATCTCTTTTTTTTAATTATTAAAAAGAAAATGTAAGAGTTTACCACTTGTAACTTTGTTGATATGTAAGTTTGGTTGTACACCCATTCAAGTGGGCTCTATAAAAAGAATCGGCCCATACCTATTGTATACACCACTATACAGCACAGAAACTAAAGATTACCAAAAACCGGAGAGGAAATTGGAAACAAGGTACTTACCCTCCGGAAAATGCACCTAGAACAGACTGAGACGAAGTGCAATCTCAGGTGAAAGAGGAAGAGTAGTCGAAAATATCAACTGAGATGAAATGGTTCTCAAGCGTGGTCGACCGCGATTCAGGGAACCCTCCACGAAGATAGCAGAGAGTCAAAAGGGGTTCCGAAGAAAGGCGATTGTAGACCCGAAGAGCATATTCGTCGGAAACCTCTCCTTCTCCATCTCCTCAGCCGATCTCATTCAAATATTCCAAAAATATGGTAGGGTTTCTGAGGTCTTCCTTCCCTTTTTTCCGGGGACGAGCAAGCCCAAGGGCTACGGCTTTGTTAGATACATGTATGTGGATGATGCTAGAGCCGCGATGGGTGTCTTGGACGGTCAGAAAATCGATGGTAGGCCGGTCTCTGTAAAGATCGCACGGCCAAAACCCTTTCGGCGAGCGGATGTGAAAAGGGGTGCGGAGGGAAAAACTGGAGCTTCGAGTGACAACGGACTCCTTCCACAACATTTACAGGGGTTCCAAGGGTCTGGTAATAGAGGTTGGGAAAAGCCCCAAATTAAATCCTCCGATCGAAGCCCAACAGGTTTGATAACTGTTGCAGACCCAAAGGCCGTCTCAAAGAAATTACAGAGGTTGGAGCTAGGACTGGTTGGCTATTCTGGAAATAGAGTGATCTCTGTGCTCCACTTGGTTGACAACATACGTTCCTCCAGATTCAAGGCGTCGGCGGTGGACGTTACGCGCCTGTCATCTCTTTCACCTCAAAGTCGGATCTCACTGATTTCCTTGCCGACCCTACACTCTGGAAAAAAATGGGGCTTACAGAGGTATTACCCTGGAACCCCTCCATTGCAGTAGAGGAGACATGCTCTTGGATTCGTCTCTTTGGAATCCCTTCACATGCATGGATGGAGTCAGTCATCAGTGAACTAGGGAGCCACTATGGAGAAGTGGTGCAAATGGATACGAATACAAGGTTAGGAATATTTCAAATGTTTGCTAGGATACGGGTCCGTTCAAATTGTGCAGATTTTGGTCTGCCCATTCAGTTCTGCTTTTCTTTTTGGCTGTTTCTGTTTCCTTCTTGTCTATTAGGGTGGGCTTACGATAGGAGGGTCCCGTTTGTATTTTGTTGGGGCCCTCCCGAATTACTGTATTTACTCAACTGGAATATACAACTTACTTTTTCAAAAAAAAAAAAAAAAAAAAAAAAAAAAGTACTTACCCTCCAACTTTGATAGGCGAGAACAACCCCTGCGAGACACATCTCGAGTAGGTGAGCACAACCGCAGCTAATCTGAGGTACAACTATTTCTACGGTTTCTTGTCTCATGCACGTGATTGGACGGTTCAGATCTTCCAAGTAAAGTTGATTTCCTGCAGCAAACAATCTGGGGCAGGCCTATGGTGCATTATATTATATTGTTTTTAGTGATTTGTGGCCCATAGTTCGTCATATCATATTAAGTCCCATTTGGGGACATGGTAATAACAAAGCAATCCGTTTTACTATTTTTTTTTTTTTTTTAGTAATGGCCCATAAGAGTGAAATCATGAAGTTGCCCCTTCGTAGCCCCAACACAAGCACACAATTACAAGGAAAACATAACATAGAAATAATCCAAATCGGAGTATCTCAAGGGGCTGAAGTTTCTTATGTTGGAACATGGTCAGTTATTGTGTATGCTTTGGGGAAAGGAAGCCGATGAGGTACTGTTTAGTTCCTCTGTGATGTTCTCGTTGGAAAGGTGTTTATCTGCTGGAAATGGGGGCGCAAAAGCTGTAGGGGATGCTTTTGGCATGTCATTGTTTTGTTTTCTTCTATATCTAGTAAGGGCTTTAAAAATTCTCTGTTTTGGTTTATCTCAGTTTTGAGCGATATATGGGTGTTATATGATATATTGGCGAGGGCAGCTTCCTTTTGGTGGCACATACCCAAATGATTATGTAGCCAGTTTCTTTCACCAACGAAATTGTAGGTGGTGAGCTCCCACCCTTCTGCTTTAAAAAATAAAAAAGAAAGAAAAATAGAAACAATCCAAATAAAATAAAACCAAAGAACTAATCAGGTGAGGCCACAATATCGAGATCCAATATAAGAAATTCCCCATTTCATACCTCAGGTGGGCCACAAAGCATGCAAACAAACCAAGGACCATTGAAAATTTCTTTTACAGTATGCTTTACTTCGTACATCGCAGCCCTACCTGAGGAGTGAAACGGTAAAAAAAAATTGGAGCGGAAGATCCAACAGCATTGTTTGCAACCAGCTGAAAAGCTCAACGTTTGAGAAGGGGCTCACCATCACGTCATGGGAATCCACCCTTACCACCACGTCACCCCATTTTAGTCTCACACCCAAAATTCAGCACTATCTATGATTCAGGTGGACCACGCAATTGAAAACAATGTAGAGGGCCCTCACCCTCCAAAGTATTTCCCTTGATGTAGCCCACCTAAATCACGATTAGGCCTATTTTTGGGCACCAAGCGAAAATTTTAATTAGTGTGTCATCTAATGGTTAGAGTGGGTTTCATATAATCATCATTTTGGGTATTGAAAAGAAAATAATCAAGGGCCAACATCTCTCTCCAAACTGTTTTCTTATGTACGACGGCTCACTTGAAGCCTAGGGCAGCCTTTTTTTTTTTTTTTTGGGTAGACCCAACCTATGGTGACACATCCAATAGCCAGAGTGGATTTCACTTAAACATCACCGTGGGTCATGTAAACATCATGGGTGTGCATCACCCTTCTAACTATTGCCTTTTGTATGGCCCACCTAAATCAGGGAACATTTTGAATTTATTGCCTTGGACCTCACTTGGGTTGGCGTACTTTCTTTTTGGTTTTTTTTTGTATTTTTTTTTTCAAAAAGACCAAAATTTTCATTCATCCACAGAAAATTACATGACATAAACATGGGTTCGGGCGACAGCCAACAAAATACCTAGGCGGGGCCTATCGTAAAGGATGCCAAAAGTGAAATAAAAAGGAAAAAACACTATCCGTTGTCTCTGTGTTCCGCTCTTAGGGGAATGAGCCTGAGGTTTCCCAAGCCCACCTTACCCAACAGGATGAGACCCTTGATCTGGGTCAGAATGGGTGAAATGTGCCCGAAGAAAGAGGAGGTTTGGGTTTCACCCCCTAGCCTAGCTAGCCCGTCTGCGACAGATGATGTTCGTCGCTAAAATTCGACAAAATGAATGTGGTTAGTAAAAATATTAGCAACAGGTAAGGTCCGTTGCTAATATGAGTAGAGCGACAATCAAATCGTGGTTGATTTTCAACTTGTTCATAAATTAGCGACGGACCAATTCCGTCGCTAAAATATATGTGAATAAAAGAAAATATATCATCATATTATTTATTTATTTATTAATAAATCTTATTTATTTTTAACCTCAATTCTCAACAACTGAGGTTAAAACCTTTAGCCATAGGAGTTGCAGTCTCGGTTTGGGTAACTGTGGTAAAGATGGATTTAGCCTCTGTTAGCATCAACTGAGGCTAAATTCAATTTTTAACCTCAGTTCTTAACAATTAATGCTAAATCATTCAATTTAATCCATTCATAAACCTATGCATAATCATTTATTCATTCAATCAAATACAATCATTCATTTTAATCCATTCATAAAAGCACGATACCATCAAATTATTTGTCATGACAATGATAGACCTTACTACCCTTGAAGGAGTTTGTCCTTTGACCTCTTTTGTGGAATGGTCGGCAACCTAAACAAGCAAGATTAAATGAATGTGAGTTTAACTATTGTATTTAGGAAACAGAGGAAAATAGTCATACTTTGCATTGGAATTGTGGCAAGACCTATATTATACAGTTACATCTAAATTGACATTGAGCAGGTCTTTCAAAACACATGATCAACCTACAATTCTCAGGACTGTCTTTTAGAATACCACTTCTCGAAAGTCACCAGAAGTTAAAGATCATTTATCACTGAAATATGCAGACAAGGGATGCATTTGCAACTGTCCATGTAAGATGAACAAACATCCCTTGTTATACGATGAGCCAAAAGAGCTCGAAAGTACTACACATGACAGGAAAAGTGATAACATGGGGGGAAAAAGTTTCAGACGTTGAAGAAGGCTCCTTAGCTGACTCTTCAATCACCTAAGATGACTCAGACAAAGGTGTAGAGCTCTTGTTAGTATCTGGGCCATTTGTGAAGATTGCATTAAGCCCAAAAGTAGCATCAAAGCTTCCGAAACTCAATCCACTTCATGGACATGAAGATGGTTTGGAATGATGACATGTGTCTGCGAAATGCAAATCCTCTAGCTTCTTTTCCAGCTTCACTGTTACCTCTTGAGTTTGCAGCATTAGACATAGATAGTGACTGAGAACTGACTTTTTAGTAGCCCTGATGCATAAATCAATCAAGCAAAACTCAGTGACCCAAACTTGAATCAGCCGTATTTTCAAAGCACAATTTGACACAACTGTCCGTGCAGCAAATGTTTATAAAAAGATCAACCATTGAAACCTTAGAAATGAGTTGTATATTCACATTTTGAACTTTATCTTGGCACATACAATTGTACAAGCAAAATAAATTCAGATCAGTGCAACAACTTTTAGTGTACTATGAAGTCAAATTCTAAGGGTTTTTTTTTTTTTTTTTTTTTTGAATGGTAGCTAATAGCTACTAAGAAGTTAAAGAGTGAAGTTTTGTATGAAAAAATAGAAAGGATATAAATTAGAAAGAAAAAAAAATAGATATTGGAAATTAAGATTCTTGCCCCAACATGTTTGTTATCCCAACCAAAGGTATTATCAGTCTTATTAGCTCCAAGTGTCTGACCATTCACTTGAATGTAGTTCAGATAAGCTGGGTTTTTGGTGGCTTTGTGCAGCTAAGCAGCTCCCCACAACAACTCATCCTTCATATAAAGACAATGAAAAATCAGAGCTTTTTAAAATACAAAATCATATAAAAGAGAAGTTACGCATAAAAAATAAAAATAAAAAAAGAAGGAAAAACAAACCTGATAGCCAGATTAACCAGCTTCATAGCATACCATATGTGCGATTAATCTATTCTGATGCACATATGATATGTCATTGAGACTCATTCACATTAATCTGACAGTTGAATTGGTCATAAAATATCAGTTAATGACATAACTCAGTATGCATGGTATTCTTACCTCACCCTCCAAATAAACAGATTCGATACCTGAAAGTTGCAAAATGCAAATATAGTCTATTAGTTCTAATTTCAGAGCTTATCTGCAAGTTGCATGCAAGTGATAACGGAGAGATCTATGAGCCTAGATGTAATATCCTGATACCTGCAGCCATCAATGGCAATTGTACACACATTAGTACTAAGATTTAGTGACTAAAATGCAGAAGGAATCTACCATGGTCAAATCGATATAAACATTTTGAGAGACCAAATGCACCTCCCATGCAATTAGAAGAATGTGCACAGATACGGCAAAAGATTTACAAACTAGAAAACCCAAATAGTGCATAGAATGTAGCACTTGGAGAATACATAGCTCTATGAGGTACAAGAATCTCATCCTACATGATAGGAACCTAATACATAGCTGGAACTTACCAAAAGCTACGTGGGGCCCACCGTAACCTTTGTGAGAAATCCACCCCAACCATCCATTTTTCCAGATAATGTTACGACATGGGGCCAAAAATGAGACAGATCCAAAACTTAAGTTGGCTGCACGACAGGAAACAATGAGCCGGTAAACACTCCATCGTGATGCTTATATAAACTGCAAAAATAAAAATATTAGCCTGATCCAAAACTTCTATGGCCCCAGTCTATCAGCAGACTGGCGTATCAAGGCATGTTCATAGTGTAAACTACCTGAGGAATGATCCATATCTATAACATGTATGTCATAGGCCTCTGTACGGTGCTTGTGTT
Source organism: Magnolia changhungtana (assembly GCA_030180095.1). Classification (NCBI taxonomy): domain Eukaryota; kingdom Viridiplantae; phylum Streptophyta; class Magnoliopsida; order Magnoliales; family Magnoliaceae; genus Magnolia; species Magnolia changhungtana. The sequence goes on along the minus strand of JASAUF010000125.1, from coordinate 1,112,303 downwards.
GCATGACCCAGTATTATATATCAAAGTCGTATTTTTAAACATGTGTTGGTGGCAATGGGCTGAGCAGCCTGGCTTGTAGGCTAGGGCCTGAGGGCTGAGCGAGCTGCTATTCAATATATCACCATGGAAGAGGGTACCGGGATAACGGACATCGATGATATTAAGGCGTCAGCGGTGGCCTTTTTCCAACACCTGTTTCAGGAAGAAGCAGTCGACCTCTCGATGGGCTTTCTTCAGAATCTCCCGAGGCATCTTCAACATCATGATAATGTCTCCTTCCTATGCCCTCCCTCTAAGGACGAAGTATTCTCCGCTCTCAACACTATCCCGTCAGATGGGGCCGCAGGCCCAGACGGCTTCTCAGCTGCATTTTTCAAGTGTTGCTGGGGTATTATTGGTGATGATATTCATAGGGCTGCCCTGGCTTTGTTTTCAGGGTTGCCAATGCCAAGGGCTTTCAAAACTATGCTGATTAGCCTCATCCCCAAAGTGCCTGCGGCTTCCTATCTTTCTCAATTCAGGCCAATTAGCTTATGTAATGTTCTATACAAAATCTTTGCTAAGGTGCTTGCTAACCGATTAAGTGTTATTCTTCCAGATCTGATCTCACGGGAACAAGGAGCGTTTGTCCAAGGCAGGAACATTGCTGAGAATATTATCCTTGCTCAAGAAGCGATGAGCACTATAAACAGGCCAACCAGGAGAGGAAATCTTATCCTCAAGATCAACCTTGAGAAGGCGTATGACAGAGTGAATCGGGACTTCCTCAAACAGTCCTTATTCAAGCTCGGCTTCAACGAGAAAAGCGTGCATCTTCTGGAGTCCTCTTGGGCTAATAATTGGTTTTATATTCTCATAAATGGCGAGGCAACAGGTTTCTTCAAATCGTCCAGAGGTCTCTGTCAGGGAGATCCCCTGTCTCCGGCGCTTTTCATCATTGCAATGGAAGCATTTTTAGTCAATTTGAAACTGCTTTTCTCTGAAGGCCACTGCGTTCCTTTCAACTTCCTGCGTGGCAACCCTACTATTTCTCACCTCCTTTTTGCGGATGACATGTTGGTTTTCCTCAACGCTAGCAAACATTCTCTCGCCACTTTGAAGAACTTCCTTCGTAATTTCCAAGCCTCCACGGGCCAAAAAATCAATACTGACAAGAGCAGTTTTATAGTTCCTTCGAAATGGACGGCGGCCAAGCTCAGAGCCACGAAATCCATGCTCGGGCTTGGGCATGCTATAGATCATATGCGTTATTTAGGGGCTCCCTTGGTGAGAGGAAGAACAAAGGCAGCTGACTTTGAACCGCTGCAGGAAAAGGTTAACAACAAAATTTCTGGGTGGGCAGCGAGGCACATCTCTCAGGCAGGTAGAGCTACTCTCATCCGTCACATCTTAGGTAGTTATCCCATTCATATAATGGCAACTATGCATACCCTAGCGCAGGTAATTCAGAAACTTGACACCAAATTCGCTGATTTTTTTTGGGGTTGGGCTGAAGGAAGAAAGAAACGCCATTGGATTGCTTGGCAGAAAATTACCAAACCAAAATCGGAGGGGGGGCTGGGGATAAGGAATCTGCGTGAGGTGTTGAAGGCTCTGCACCTGAAACTTGCGTGGAATGCAAAGTACCGGAAAAACAAAAGGCCGTGGTTTCAACTGATGCATATCAAGCATCCAAGGGACCTACAACAGGATACTTCTACACGCTCGTAGCAAAAGGCATCACTTTGTAGAAGGAGGTCTGGTATTTCCTGCCCATAATTCAAGAGCATACTATCTGGACGGTGGGGCGTGGAGAAGCCAACATATGGACAGATAACTGGAGTTGGATGGGTCCACTCCAGCTCCTCGTCTCGGCCCTAATTCCCTCTGAATTACAGCATCTCCTTCTCAAGGATTTTCTTGAAAAATTGGGCCCGCTTCCTCCATCCAGAATTTTTGAAATTTTGCCCCAGTATGTTATTGATGAGATATTTGCTAGAGGCTTCGCTACCACGGATGAGCCGGTGAAAAGTATTTGGCCTCATGACCCGTCAGGAAAGTTCACTCTTAAGTCTGCTTGAAATATTATCAAGAGCTCTTCCACGCACGTCCCTTGGGGGGACTGGATCTGGCAGGGTAAAATTCCCCCAAAAGTTTTTATTTTTATTTGGCGGTTGATTCAAAATTCCATCCCGGTCGATAGTTCAGTTCAAACAAAGGGCATTTCTCTTGCCTCTAAATGCCGTTGCTGCCAGTTTGGGAACGCGGTTCATCCAAATGTCGAAACAATAAATCACCTGTTTCTCTCTGGCCATCAGGCGGTCCACCTCTGGAACCATTTTGGCGGTCTGTGTGGCGTGTCTTCTGTCCCTCAGACCTCTATGCTCGGTAGGCTTCAACAGTGGAGAATCGCGGCGGCTCCTGGTTCCGCTTCTCTTCATATCAGAACCTCCCTCCCCCTTCTCATTCTCTGGGAGTTGTGGAGAGCCAGGAATGAGGTCTACTTCGAAGGTAAGGAGATGAACACTAGGAACTTCATTGCTAGGGTCGAATGGTGGGCTGCCCAGACGATACAAAACTGCCGCTTTATCCCTTCCTCTTCCACCCCTCTTACGGATTCCCCACACCCGATGCCGAGTAAAAACAGAGCTGCCTCTATTCTGGTTAAATGGCTCCAACCCACTCCGGGATGGGTTAAACTAAATGTGGATGGGTCCGCTATGGGAAACCCAGGCAACTCTAGCGATGGTGGAATTTGCAAAATGGACAATGGCGCTTTTCTTTTCGCCTTCTCAGCGAGTTATGGGTTTGGGACGAATAACCGAGCGGAGTTAGCGCAATCCATGATGGATTACAGCTTTGTCTTCAGAAAGGGATGAAAAGGATCATCATTGAATCAGATTCGAAGTTAGCAATGGAAATTCTTACAAGCCAAGCTACCTGCCCGTGGCATTGGAAACCTTGCGTGAACAGAATCAACATTTTGAGGTAGTCAGGTACGTGCTCTTTCAGGCACATTCTTCGGGAAGGAAATGGTCCGGCAGATAGTTTAACGAGAGTGGGTAGCGACACGCAGGTGAATACTTATCATGGTCATATTGGTTCCCTTCCCAGGCAAACAAAGGGCTTGATTTTCCTGGTTAAGGTGGGTCTTGGCGCAATTCGGAACATCGGTAGCTAAGGCTGCCACACGTTTAAACAAGTGGTCTGTGCCTTCAACTGAGGAATCAATCTGAAAGATGTCATCTGCCTCAGCGGTATGAAGAATAGTCATGGATACAACAGAGAGCTGTCAAGCCTTTTTTAGAAGGGTCTCCAGCGTTGAAACACCATTCCTTTAATCCAGGAATGGTTTCCCTCTGCTAGTTGGTTATTTGAGATGGAATGGATTCAATGCAAGGTTGTTGCAGCTTCAAAAAAAAAAAAAAGAAGAAAACTTAGGGGTTAGTGTGAGGGCTAGTTAGTTGCCTAGTCATATGATAGGCTCCCCTACTTTTTGGGTGGGAGCTTGAATTTTCTTGTCTTGCTCCTGTAATGATAGCTTTTTTGGAATGAAAAAAAAAAGGGGGCCTGAGGGAGGTGCATTCTGTGAAAGATGCTTCCCTACAGCATCTTGTGGGGCTTGTGGCAGGAGAGGAAGAGTACAATAATCCAAAATAAATCAATATCGGGAGAATGGCTCAGGCATGCATACCTTAACTATTGCACGCTAGTAGCTCTCTATGCTTGATATTCAGTGGTGCTCTTGTGAGGACATCATGCTCGAATGGAGACCATTCCGTTTGTTTGTGTTGTTGCATGTGGATTCACGATGGTGACAAACTTGTTTGAGGAAGTGGCTGAGGAAATGGCTAGTGGGTCACTCGCAATAGGCTTGCCCCATGGCCAACTTTTCTTTTTTTTACTTTTTTAATCACAGTTACTTCGGAAACAACAAATAAAATACAATGGAATATAATTGAAACAACATGTCACCCACACTCATGCAGTCATGCACACTCCGTAATGTTGATATCTTCAACAGAAACATTGTGGAATCCATATGAAATCCTATAGAGGGCTTCTACAAGGGAGAAAGATGGATGCATTAGTCAGAGTGCAAAGTGTAGTATAAGTCCAAGATCTGGTTTGACATGGAACAAACAAGCAGATCAATATGAAGCTAGATGCAAACACACTAGTTAAAATTAGCAAAGAGAATGAAAGGTGGGACTGCAGCGAGCGAGAGCGAGACTCGGACTGGCAGCGAGAATGGGAGACTGTCCGCGTAAGGAGAACCCCTTCATCTTCCTTCACCATCTTTATGGCGAAGCTAACATTCGACACCAATGAAGAAGACCTTCTACGTATCTTCAGCAGATTCGGGAAGGTAACTGATGTGTACATTCCTAGGGAAAGAGGAATCCTCAAGTCCAAGGGATATGCCTTTATCCGATTCCGATATGAGCAGGACGCCTTCAATGCGGTGAACTGCCTCAACGGTCGTCGCATCGATGGGCGTATTGTATCCATTGCCATAGTAAAAATCTAAGGGAACCCTAAAACCTTTGTCAAAAAACCCCTCCCACATCAAATCCCTAAAACCCCAAATCCTTTTACTTTTGCAGCCAAAACCAAATCCCAGATGCCCGTTAGAAACCCGCTCCGAGATCAAACCCCCTCAATCTCAGCCCCTTCTATGTCATCCAACGCTACCCCTCCACCCTCACCCCCAATCCGGCTCCGCTTACAGTCATAGTAGACAACAGGAAAGTTGAAAACTTGAAGGCATCCCTGTCCACGGCTCTTATTGCGACTTCCATCAGCGAATCGACCTCGATCATACATCTTCAAGAGGTGCTCCGCAAATCCATCTTCTCAAAGAGGCAAGTGGGTCTCACCAGAATTGGCCCCCAACATTTCCTCCTCAGATTCCGAACAAAGCAAGAGAGAGAGAAGAATTCATGGCTGACTCTTCTCTTCTCACTCAGATGGAGCTATTAAAAGTATTTCCTTGGTTTGCGAATTTGCTCCCTCCCTACTAAGGAGTTTGGGTCCACCTCATGGGCATCCTGGCTCATTCCTGGTTCCCATCGACTATTGAGGACCTAGCCTGTACCTCTGGTCAGGTGTTGGAGATCGACAATACGGCTCTTCGGGGGGCTTTTCAAACCTTCACCAGAGTCCGTATCACACCCAAGCCAGGAACGGACCTTCATTGTCCCCGAATCCTGATAGTCGAAGGGAAGCCCTATCCGATCTCTGGGATGGTGGAGTGCCACGGTAACAGATCTTGCCAGATTCATCCCAAGATAGTCCAACACCCGCATCCGAATCCACTAAAGAATGGGTGGTCCAGTCATTCAAAGCTCAGAAGGACCCCCTCCCTTCCTGCAGCCCAACTGTTTGCTCTTATGTCCCAGAGACCCCTATATCAGCATTGCCTCTCCTCTCCCCTCACTCCCTATCCCTCTTCATGAGCGGGTGCCCAGTCAACCCCGAAACCTCCCCCGGCCCTTCCACTCTGGCTCCCCCTCCTCCCTCGGACCCTGAGTCCCTTCCTGGCCCCAACCCACCCCTCCTCACCTCTATTTTTTTCCAAGTTGCCCGATCCACTTCCCCCAGACCCCAACCCTCAAATTACTTGCCGCGAGCCTGTAGCCCTGACTCCAATCCTCTTCTCAGTAGAGCCACCCATGCTCTATCATAGCCAAAACCAAGGTCTCAACCAACAGCTAGCTCAGCCTCCCTCCCCCACATCGGTCCCCTGCGAAGACCTCATCGAACGCCCCCCAAACATTTTAGATGCAGGGAGCCCTTCCCAGTCCATCCTATCTACTAAAGGGTAGGGCATCCACTACCAAAAAATTGAGCAAGGGCTACGGACTATGATTGGTTTTTGCTACGGATATAAACCGTAGCCATATTTGCTACGGATTTAATCCGTAGCCAAAAGATTGGCACACCATAAATAATTAATGACCGTGTAAGGGGCTTTACAGGGCCCACCAAAATATATGTATTATATCTAAGCCGTTCATCTATCTTGAAATTTCATTTTAGGGCATGAAACTACAAATCAGTTAGATCGAAGGATTAAGTGGACCACACGGTAGGAAACATGGAGATTAAATGACATGTGTATCCTATGGTGTGGTCCACTTGGGCCTTCAATTTACCTAATTTTTGGGATCATGAACTAAAAAATATTAGTAAAATTAATGAACGGCATAAATAAACCACATACATCATGGTGGGCCCCACGGAGCACCTGACAGGACCGTCATACACGGTGCCTTGAAATTCGACGCCCGGAATGGGGCGCGCGCTCAAAACAAAGCTGCGCCCATCCAAAACCCCATTCCCCTCTCGTTCTCTCTCTATCTCTCTCTCTCCGTTCCCTAACCCTCGCTTTCTCGATCTTTACTCTCGATTCTCGTTTTTCCCTACCTCACCTGTACCATCTCTTTCATTCTCGTCCCTCTCTCTCCAATGCATCTCCACCATCTCATTCTCCTTCCTCTCTCTCTTCACTGAAGCCGTGAAGCTCCTCCCCAAATCACACCCACCCCTTGTCAAAATCGCGACCCTTCGCTTCAAATCACCTACCCAAATCATAATCCCAACTCAATCTCACTTGTTGCCACGCCGTGACGATAAACCCCCTCAAATCGCCTACCCCACCGCTACTTCCAAATTTCCATTTCTCTATTCTTGAAGAAGTTAAAGAATCCACGACGTGTATTTAATTTTTTTCCCTTTCTTTGTTCTAGGGTTAGTGTTTTTATGCTTTCCTTTTTTGAAGGATGGAATCCGTGTACCAGAGATGGTTACATGGATGAAGAATGGTTTAGATACTCAAATAAACCCCGCCCAAATCTGTCTGTACCAGAAATGGTTACAAGGATTACAAGAAAGTAGGAGATGTATCCTTTGTAGCTTGTTATTAGGAGAAATCCCGTCTGTTGATTTGTTGGGCTTTGGATGGAAAACGAAGGTGTAATGGTCTGTATTAGAAAGGGGGAAGTTTTTTAACTATTTGCTATTTTTTTTCAGTTAGATTGGCCTTTATACCATGGGCCATTCATACTAGTGCCAACCATTTGGACAGTCAAGATTGAGTGACTGTATAGCCACATTTATTGTCGAGTTGGCGATGGACCATGAGTTTTGTTCATTACACAACTGGAAGGCTCCTATGGATATACTCATTGAATGCTGAAATACCTCTCTCTTATGAAACTTAATGTTATTTTATTAGGTATGGATTTGCATGTGAGATGATTTTCTTGGATAGTTTTTAACTAAATTCTTAATATGCTGACCCTTTTTAAAAAAAAAAAAAAAACCCTTTGTTTGGCTTTGATAAATTCTCAGCATTCGATAATATATGAAATTAATTCATTTGTTTGGGATTTTATCCGTAGCCTTTGCCCATTTTTCTGGTAGTGTCTGTTTGTTTAGTAAGGAAGGTTACATTTATATATGATTTTTTTTTTTTAATTTTATGGAATTTTATCTACCACATTAAAAGATCACTTGGGGATTAGACGTTTTTGGCTTATATATATATATATATATATATAAATGGGGTTTTTCATTTCTTTGAGAAATAAACAAAAATGCCCATTTTCCTGCTTGACACATTTAGTCATATATGCTGATGATACTGTATTTTGTTGTTGTTTTTTCATGAAATGGCATCTTAATGTAGGACACATTTGGGTTATTTTCCTCTTCAAAGAAATATCCATTTGCATGCATCCATTGCATGTATGTATGTATGCATGAATCTGTGGATTTGGCACTTTAGGTGGTGTTGGACACATTTGGGTTATTTCTCCCTTTAAAGACTTAACCAATCCCTTTTTGTTACATGCATGCATGCATGTGTCATGTATGCATGTATAGTTGTGGCATTGTATTCTTTTTCCTTTTCATACAGTGATGTCCTAATGTAGGATATTTTAGGTTATTTCTCCCTTGAATGATTGAAGTAAATGCATTTAGCCAACCTGCATGTATGTATGTATGTATGTTTGTATTGGTATCTTTTTCTTTTTCACACAATGGTGTTCTAATCTAGAATATTTTTGGGTTATTTCTACCTTGGGAAAGGCATTTTGTATGCTCTTTCACAGAGGGTTACCCTTAATTAAGATTAGTTTGAATAATCATGGACCTTCTTTTGGTGGGGCCTCTTTTTTCAACACCAATTTCATCTTCTTATATTTCACAAGATTTATAGATGTATGAAATTGTTATAGTTCTCTGATTTCAGATGAAAATGATGATCTATACGCTGAGCTTTGGCATGCATCACGACGGGGCCCAACCTAATGTGTATATTAAAAATTTTCAATTATGGGAGGCAGGAGAATTGACAAATATCCATTATGGGAGGCAGAAGAATTAAGAATTGACACATCAATCATGTTTTGTTAGCAAGCATAGGAAAGATCACCAAGAGATATAGTACCCTTCCATTTTTTTTTTCAATAATTCATTATCAGGCTCATGTACTAGACTAATGAGTCATAACTTACCTCATATTCCATCGTGACATAGAACATTGATCATCCTGATGTATTCATTGAAGTTATATTCTGACGAAACTGTGCGAGTTCACTAATTTACACTATCAGAGAACTGTGATTTCAACATAAATTGTCTGGGTAAATTTTCTTGTGACTTTCTTCTCTTGTTCCTTTGAGGCAGGCAGTGCATCTCTATCCATAAAGATCTTATATCTAAATTCGTCCTCTCTCAATTGGTAAAACTTCAATTAAAATTTTTTTTTTCCAGGGCATTGACTTTGAATAGTTCACACATGTATTGGATTACTTCCATATCTTGGTCTAGTCCTGCATCAATATAAAAGGTAAGTGATCCATTTGTTGAATATCTGTATTTGATTATAATTAATATTTTTCTTTTTGGAAATGCTCCAATTAGCTATGTACATGGGAACCTTCCTATACACATAATTGCACTTTGGACACATCTGTAGTTCATATCATTGATCTAAACTGCCCATGTGGTCTAGCTTACTCTTCATTGGCCATCTTGAAAAATCCATTCCTCTTAATGGTTCTTACCATCCGATCCATAGCATGAAAAATGGATGGCCATGTTCATTTATAATAATAATAAAAAAAGGTCAAATTATCAATTTCAATCATCAATTGGTGGTGTCATCCTCTGTTTGAGTTTTGCTTGTGGTTTTGAAACAATTGCTTTGGTTAGGTGATAGTAACCATCTCATCCATGGGTTGGAAAGTGGACGTTTATAGTAATAGGGTTGATGTTATCCAGTTTGTTTGAATTTCTGAAAGGGGCCTAAGAAAGGAGCATTGGATAAAACAGAAGGTCCAGATTAATGTTATCAATACCTTATGTTTGACTGCAACTATCTATAAGGATGTTCCCATACGTACAACCCACTCAAGCATTTCTCCATTTGTTTTTTTTTTTTTTTTTTTTTTTTTTTTTTTTTTTGTAGCCTTTTGTAGTTTAGTGTATGGGTTTCCAAAGATGTATGTTCCAAGACCATGAATACATTCAGCTTTCATATATTTGCCAAGAAGTGATATTATGTACTTTATCATGACCAGAAACTTAGTTCTTATGCATATTTGAATTGGTTGAAATGTATGGAAAATTCAACTCCCAAAAATTTGCCATAAAAGACTTGTATTGGACTTGTAGTCTATGAACTCCCCATGAAGGTCAGGAAAAAAAATAATATAACCTACCTTTTCCTTGTTCTTTACACCTGATTCTCTCTATATGTTATCAATGTGCTTTTATGAAGCTGGTTGTATTCTTTGCATTAATATATAATTCTATAAAAAACTGATCATCTACAACCACTTGTATGCAACGACCCTTTCTTCTTCTTCCTCTTGCCCTTTCAGTCCTATATTATAATATGGGAAAGTATCCAGTGCTCAATGCTTACATTAAAGTTGGTTGTCAAGTACTCTTATCTTGATACACAACATACATGGACACCAAGGCATAGGAAAAACAACAAGCTATAGGAAACAAGGAAAAGCAAAAACTACAAAAAAACTGCCCCACGGTAGCCAAACCTGGCAAAAACAACATTACGGAGCCCAATCCCGAAACATAACTAGCATTCTAGAGAACACTCCTGCAGCTGAGACTGAGGAATTCCTAAAGCAGCGATTATTACGCTCTGCCCATATAGCCCAAAAGACAGCAAGAAGAATGATATGTCGTTTCCTTTTGCCTAAAAACCCAACTTGCCACGACAGAGGCTAACATTAATGCAAGTGCTCAGGTCCTATTCTCTGTTTGAATAGTTATGTCAGAGGACTTGGTGTTGCTTTTCCAATCGATGCTCATGCTTGGAATTAGTATTGGACTTGCTTTCAATGTGGTTTTACTTTCAACTGATAAAAGATCAAGACTTCCATGTACAGCTTGTGGAATTAGTATTGGACTTGTTTTCAATGTGGACTTGCTACTTATATTTATGGATTCTACAGTTTGTATATGAATATTCATATTGTCCTTTGTGGAAAAATTTATATGTAGGTCTTTATGCTTATAATCATTCTGTTGACTGGCCCATTCATAAATTTGTGCCTATATCTTCTATTTTAACTGCCTGATGTAGCATGTATAACTATTGACATGACCATGATAAGGCTGATAATTGATTTTTGGTAATTATAATGATGCTAATCAATAGATAAATGGTACATATTCATCGGGCTTGGGCCCCACTTGTCATTGTTGAATACCAGTATATATCCGTTAAGAAACGCCAGTATTACGTATATAGGGAGTCATTTGATACCTGGCAACCAGTATGACTCTTTTACTAAAAGTATGTCTCTAATCATTCCATCAAAATTATGTTCCGCTCATTCATTTACTAAAAGTAAATGACGCTAATCTGTTCAAATGAATTCTTTTTATCTCGTGACAATAGACGTGGGTCCACAAGCACCAAGCATCTTTTAAAAGGTAAGCTTTTGATAATTAAGGCAGCAAAAAATGATTCATGCTTTCTTGAAGTATGGATGTTTGGGCAGTCCCAAACATAGGTGTTTCTACTTATGCAGTTTGTGAATTCATTTCATTGATAACGATCTGTGGTTCTTTGACATTGCTCCTAAGAAAAAAACTGTTGGAAAGGATGGGCTTCTCTCCACTCGACGACAACATGAATGGTTTTAATGGGACCCATTTTCACAAACTGTCTACATTTCAAGTCCTCTTAGATTTGTGTAGCAGAAATGAGCTCTAAGGGAGGGAGTCTCATATGTGGATCTCAATAACCTAGGACAACTACTTAACTGTACAATTTATTTCTAACCGTACAATCAAACTATATTCTAGCAATAATATACTACTATATTACACAAACTAGCAATAATATACTACTATAGCAGTACGAATGCGTATAAGAGTTATACAACAACATCTATTCGTATGCACACCTAAGAATATAGAAAATCATAATCAAAATAAATTCTACTACTATACTACAACCAAATCAATGCATATACATCCTATGTGTCTGAGAAGCATTTTTTTTCTCCTTTGCTTATTTAGCCAATTAAAGGTGAAAATGTAAGGTTTCTCCTATTTGGTGGATAAATGGTTTTGCCCATTTGTAGGCTCGCACTAGGGGTCGACATTCAGCCGTATCTCTCACTTCAGTTTAGGCTTTTACTATTTCCCAATGGTCCATTGGCTACTTCATATTTTTCTTTTTCTTTTCCCAAAGTAGTTAAATAGATAGCCCTTCATGAGTTCATAAGCAAAAATAAGGGTTGAGAATTTGGCACTCTCTTGACTTTTCTTTTCTTATTTGTTGTCCATGAAACTGTAAGGAGCATAATGTCATGGTTATTTGGTTTTTTGATGACTTGATTCATTAGTTCTTTAAGGAATAGTCAGAAGTGTTGTATTTGCAATACCTTCAGCTAACTTCTTATGGAAGGATAATTTTTGTTCTGGTTTGTCATATTTCTAAATTTCTCTGATCACCATTCTTGATAAACACTACTAACATCACCACTTAGAAGTTTTGAATATCCAAAGTCACCGACGTAATTTCTCAAATCTGTGCATCATTAATTATCTCATGTCTAATGTATGAATATTGTGGGCTTGGCAAAGGTCATTACCTCATAATGCAGTTCGGGGTCATTTTTCCCTTTTTCTTTAATGATGAGTACCACGAAAGTGGTGATATTTCTTATTTTACAACTTGTTATTTTTCCTCACTGCATTTACCAAGGTCACAGGCATGCACCAAAACTAAATATGGTAACTTTTTATGTTTCTTGTACTCTTTTTTGCATTATTTTTTAACATAGGGACTTAGGGGTTGTTACTTTGTAGTTTGTGAACTTCGCTTGTATATGCTATGGCCATCGGTGGCTTTGATTGCATCATCATATTGTTTGTGAATGAAGTTACCTGGTATATTGCTTTTACCTTAGTTTGCTTTTCTTTTATAGGGACCTATTATAACACCAAACATACAAGATCTGACAATGATGTATGGCTATCTGGACCATCCCAATTGTAGGTTCCAATTGTGGATGGAGCATATAATCACATGAATCAAACAATATTCCTAGCTGGTCCCGAACAGATTTGATATCAAAGCTATTAAACATAGTCTAATAAACAATCATGAATGCATTATTTTTTAAAAAAAAAAAATCAGTAAGTGAAGCAGTTTCACTATCTTAGACATTTTATGGCTGAACAAAATCACACAAATCCTTAATTTGTTAAAAGAATTGCATTTACTTATAAAATCAGAGAGTAGAATTGTTTCAACAATCTAATTTTAGAGTTCTTAGTTACTTAATTGGGCTACTCTGAAATCAATCAAGGTTGCTCAGGTATGTATTTACTGATTGTTGGAGGAAATGCACCAGTTATATGTCCATTGTATGGGACCCACCATTATATGCTTGTGTCATCTCCTGTTAAACTCACAGTAAATGACAGTGAGGAGATCTTGCACAAGAGGAATTATATGATACATGGGCCATATATTTTCATCAATTCTTTAATTCTCATATTGTCATACATTAATTGTTTGGTAGTTAGGACCATTGGTCCCAGTGTGGATGGAGTGCCCCAAAAAGGAAAAAAATGTCATGAATTGGAAGATCCCAAGCAATCAATATTAGGAAGCTTTTCAAGTTGAATGCAGACCATTGTTGCGTTTCTATTCCGAACTACATGCCTTAATACCACAAATAAAAGACGTTAAGATGTTCTATTTAGGAGATATCTGATGCATGATCAATACATGGTGGGACACAATAGATAAATGGCCTACATTATCAATAGTGGGCATCCCTGACTTGATATCTAAATTGATAACAATTTGGATAATCTCAATCAAAGTAGTTTCAATTTGGATAATCTCAATTAGAGCTCTCTCTCTCTCTCTCTCTCTCTCTCTCTCTCGCTAAGATGGATCAAAATATGGTTTTGATCTTTTCTATGGATTTATTGTGTGTAGAAGCTAGCAGACAATGTTAAAGATGGTCCATTTTTTTGAGCCTGGAGTCCTCTAAATTTCTGTTCACAATCATATGCCTGTATATGGTGGTTGTTACATATCAAAATATCTTTGAGCTTTTCAGACTAATTTTTCTGCCACACTTTCTTTTCTAATGTTTTAGCTACATATTGCTATGCATTTGCTGAAAGTTCTGTTCTGCAATTTCTACAGTTAGAGACTGAATGGTGTGATATACATTAACAAAATGTGATAGGACTCATGCAAGATCTTGTTGTTTTGTAAGTTTTCTACTGTCTTCTCAAATTCTTTTCATTTTTTTTTTAAATTGTTTTCTTCTCGTATAATTGCATGCATATTTTCTTGTACTGTGAAGAAAACATTCCAGCAGGCATCGCTTTTATATTAGTATTAACCTTCAATGTTGGCTTTCCATTTAAACTATCATCATTATCTTAATCTTTCTTGTAGCAATTTGGGTTGTGCTTCTAAATGGTTGGCAGAACTCCTATGATATGTCTGCTGACCAAATCACATGCTCTCTCATTTACCTGGCATTGGAATTGGCCATGGCAGAGGTGCATATTGTAACAACATTCACATATCATCTCTTAATTTATGCACTTCAAAGGTTGAGTTCCCCTGACTATGGCCTCAATTCTTGGTCGTGTTGATGAGTCGTGTGAGCTTTCCTTTGAACCAGTGATTCCTAACTAGTCTCTTGGTCTCATTTCAAAGTTATATCTTCTATTTTCCTTATATTGCTTAATATATTGTTTCTTGTGCAAGTCCTATTTATCAATACTTCAGATTGTAATTATTCTTCACTTTGCCTTCTGCTTTTTTCCTTTCCTTTTCTTGCTTTTTCTTTTTTCTTTTTCTTTTCTTTTCTAGCTTACTGTATCTTGAAGAGAGTCTTCAGTTTCATTACCAGCTTCCACTCTTCAATAGACAAGTCGTCCCGATAATTTGATTTAAGTGTGTCGATAGATTTCCTCGAGATGTGGCTAACAAGCTCATCATCAATCTCAAAATGCCTGCCATACATCTTCTGTTATTCTTCGGTGTTGGTGCTAGCAATCTTTATGGCCACCTTTTGGCCTTTTCTTTACTATATCAACCTGTTTGTGGTTAATCTCAATGGAAGCTATTCGTCCAATATCGATAAAATCCCTCGAAGGAATACAGATTGGAGTGTCGACCTTTGCAATCCCTTCAAGGACATCAACACCCAAGGCAATTGGATCCTTTTTTTTGTTGAAAGTGCAGTTTGACATAATCTTTAGAACATAGAGGAAGACTGCATCTTCTGCAGCTTCCTTCTTCTTTTCTTCCTTAAGATTGTCAATATAAGCCTTGAACTGATCAAACAAGTGATATATAATATCGGCAATGAATATCTTCACACTAGTCTCATCTGCAAGCTCCTGAGCCTCAGGTGTTACTTTAACATCGAACGCTAAGATGATGGCATACTCCTTCCTCTCAAGCATAACACTAGCCCTCATAACATCCCTTGGATAAACATTCCTGATTACCAAACCATAGCCCCACTTGTACAAATTTTCAGGTCAAGGATCAGAAATTCTTCTTGACTGTAACTTTAAGCACGTAATATCAAGAGGAAGATGTGATGTTGAATAGTATTTTTTTATCCTTTTGAGTTGGTAATTTCCTCTCATAGGTTGTTCCTATTTGTTAGGTGCCTTTTGATTTATAACATGTAAATTTTTATTTCTTTTATGTATAGCCTTCTGTTGTCTTTGTTTTTACATTGTCATTCTAGAGTTCTGCTTTATCTATTTTTACTCTGCCGATATGGATACAAGGGGCACAACATTGCATTGGAGAGTATGAGGTATGTTAATTACTTACTGATTAGATGTTAGAAGACATTCTATGAAGATGAAATTAATTTAGCATGTAGAGCATTAGAAAAAATATTTGGATTTTTCTTAAAATGTATAAATTATCTGGGAAGCCTGACCTGCATCCATATGGATGAGATAGGAGGCTGGATGAAACAAATGTTTAAGATATTCTATGGTTCTTCCATGCTCTCACCATTCTTGTTCATTACAATGACTAGAAAGGTTTTCTAAGGCATTTTAGATAACATCTGACTCTATGTAGTAATGTGCCAGGCAGAACCACGTGCTGCTCTAAATCTTGCATCATTTGAAAGCAGCCATTTCCTCAAACTAGACAAGGATGGTATGTCTCTTGTCAAGAATGCACATGTATAGTTCATCAAACAATACATTATGTGATATCATGTGCATGATATCTATTTTGTAATTGCAGTTATCTATAATAATAATAATTTGTTCATTATAGTGCATTCACAATAGTTATCATTGTGTTTACAGTTATTCATTACGTGACAGGCTTTCAGGTGAGATGAACGAGTTTAAAAATAAAACAGTCTGCTGTTTTGAGAAGCGATTCCTAGGATGTATGTGTGTTTCGGGGGTCATTTGCACCTTGGAAGCATACAGTGGAAGGTAAGGAAAACCCTTGAGTTCCCATCTTTGAATCATGAAAAGGTATTTGTGTTGAATCTCATGCATTTGTGCTGAATCTTATACATTAGCAATATTAGGCATGCTCATGAGCAGGACATGCATAATTCCGTAAAAATTGATGGAGCAGACCTGGATGTGCGTCGGAGCTATCCGGATATTGAGCGGGGGTCCCTGGAAGGTGAGAACCGCTATTATGACCTTGATGAAGTTGTCCATTTCCTATGGACAGCATTGGAGGGGTCTAGCCATTTGGACAGGTCGTATTTATGTATTTACTCGAAATTAATGGAGCAGACCTGGATGTGCGTCAGAGCTCTCCGGATGAGCGGGGGTCCCTGGAAGGTGGGAATCGCTGTTATGACGATGATAAAGCTGTCCATTTCCTATGGACAGCATTGGAGGGGCCTGACCATTTGGACAGGCCGTGTTTATGTATTTGCTCGAAATTAATGGAGCAGACCAGGTATGCGTCGGAGTTATCTAGATGAGCGGGGGTCCCTGTAAGGTGGGAACCGCTGTTATGACCATGATGAAGTTGTCCATTTCCTATGGATAGCATTGGAGGGGCCTGCCCATTTGGACAGGCCGTGTTTATATATTTGCTTGAAATTAATGGAGCAGACTCGGATGTGCGTCGGAGCTATCCGGATGAGCAGGGGTCACTGGAAGGTGAGAACCGTAGTTATGACCATGATAAAGCTGTCCATTTTCAATGGACAACATTAGAGGGGCCTAGCCATTTGGACAGGTCGTGTTTATTTCTGTATTTGTAGGTACCACACCCTAAACCTATAACCTAAATCTATTCTCAATTCCTTAAAGCTATAACCTAAAACCTATAACCTAAGCCTAAACCTTAACCTATAACCTAACCTAAACCTAAACCTATAACTTAAACCTATTCTCAAATCCCAAAACCTATAACCTAAACCTAAACCTTAACCTTAACCTATAACCCAACCTAAACCTAAATTTATAACCTAAACCTATTCTCAAATCCCAAAACCTATAACCTAAACCTAAACCTTAACCAATAACCCAACCTAAACCTATACTTATAACCTAAACCTATGCTTAAATCCCAAAACCCATAACCTAAACCCAAACCTTAACTTAAACCTATAACCTATAACCTAAACCAAAACCTATAACCTAAACCCGAACCCGGAATCCCTAATCCTTAACCTAAACATATAACCTATAACCTATAACCTAAGCCTATACTTAAACCTAAACCTAAACATAAACTTATAACTTAAACCTAAACCTATAACTTATAACCTAAACCCTAACCTAAACCCTATAACCTTAACCTAAACCTTAACCTAAACTTATAACCTAAACCTATTCTCAAATCCAAAAAACCTATAACCTAAACCTAAACCTTAACCAATAACCCAACCTAAACATATACTTATAACCTAAACCTATTCTCAAATCCCAAACCCATAACCTAAACCTAAACCTTAACCTAAACCTAAAACCTATAACCAAAACCAAAACCTAAACCTAAAACCTAAATGTATTCTCAAATCCTTAAACCCAAACTCCACCTAATCCTAATCTCAACTCCCTAACCTAAACTTAAACCTAAACTTGAAAACCCAAACTTAAACCCAATCCCGAACCCGAACCCGAACCCCACTTCCTAAACCTAAACCTTAACCAATTCTCACTTCAAAAACTATAACCTATAACGTATAACCTATAACCTAAACCTAAACCTAACTTTAAACCTATAACCCAAACCTTAACCTATAACCTATAACCTATAACCTAAACCCAAACTAAACCCGATCCCGAACTCCGAACTCGAATCCCGATTTCCTAAACCTAAACCTTAACCTATAACCTAAACCTAAACCTAAATGTATTCTCAAATCCCTAAACCTAAACCTACACTAATCCTAATCTCAACTCCCTAACCCAAACCTAAACCCGATCCCCGAACCCGAACCCAAACCCGATTTCCTAAACCTAAACCTATAACTTAAACCCGAACCCGAACACCAACCCGAATCCCTAAACCATAACCTAAACATATAACCTATAACTCCAAGCCTATACCTAAACCTAAAACCTAAACTAAAACCTAAACCTATAACTTAAACCTAAACCTATAAGTTATAAGCTAAACCCTAACCTAAACCCTATAACCTTAACCTAAACCTATAACCTAAACCTAAACTTATACTTATAACCTAAACCTATTCTCAAATCCCAAAACCTATAACCTAAACCTAAACCTTAACCTATAACCCAACCTAAACCTATATTTATAACCTAAACCAATTCTCAAATCCTAAAACCCATAACCTAAACCTAAATCTATAACCTAAACCAAAACCTATAACCTAAACCAAAACCTAAACCTAAACCTAAAACCTAAATGTATTCTCAAATCCCTAAACCTAAACCTACACATAATCCTAATCTCAACTCCCTAACCTAAACCTAAACATAAACTTGAAAACTCAAACTTAAACCCGATCCCGAACACCGAACCCGATTTCTAAACCTAAACCTTAACTAATTCTCAACTCCCAAAAACTATAACCTATAACCTAAACCTAAACCTAACATAAACCTATAACCCAAACCTTAACCTATAAACTAAACCTGTAACCTATAACCTATAACCTAAACCCGATCGATCTCGAACCCGAACCCGATTTCCTAAACCTAAACCTTAACCTAAACCAAAACCTATAACCTAAACCAAAACCAAAACTTACACCTAAAACCTAAATGCATTCTCAAATCCCTAAACCTATAACCCCATAACCTAAACCTAAACCAAAACCTATAACCTAAACTCAAATCCCTAAACCTTAACCTATAACCTAACCTAAACCTATACTTATAACCTAAAACTATTCTCAAATCTCAAAACCTATGACCTAAACCTAACCTTTTCCTAAGCTTATAACCTAAACTCAATTCCCTAAAGTTAAACCTACACCTAATCCTAATCTCAACTCCCTAACCTAAACCTAAACCTAAACTTGAAAACCAAAATTTAAACCCAATCCCGAACATGAACCCGATTTCCTAAACCTAAACCATAACCCATTCTCAAATCCAAAACCTATAACCAAAACTTAAACCCAATCCCGAACATGAACCTAATTTCTAAACCTAAACCATAACCCATTCTCAAAACCAAAACCTATAACCTAAACCCGAACCCATTCTCAAATCCAAAACCTAAACCTTAACCTAAACCAAAACCTATAACCTAAACCAAAACCTATAACCTAAACTCAAATCCCTAAACCTTAACCCATAACCTAACGTAAACCTATACTTATAACCTAAAACTATTCTCAAATTCCAAAACCTATAACCTAAACCTAACCTTTCCCTAAACCTATAACCTAAACTCAATTCCTAAAGCTAAACCTACATCTAATCCTAATCTCAACTCCCTAACCTAAACCTAAACCTAAACTTGAAAACCAAAACTTAAACTCAATCCAGAACATGAACCCGATTTCTAAACCTAAACCATAACCCATTCTCAAATCCAAAACCTATAACCTAAAGTTAAACCCAATCCCAAACATGAACCCAATTTCTTAAACCTAAACCATAACCCATTCTTAAAACCAAAACCTATAACCTAAACCCGAACCCATTCTCAAATCCAAAAGCCTAAACCTTAACCTAAACCAAAACCTATAACCTAAACCAAAACCTATAACCTAAATTCAAATCCCTAAACCTATACTTATAACCTAAAACTATTCTCAAATCCCAAAACCTATAACCTAAACCTAACCTTTCCCTAAACCTATAACCTAAACTCAATTCCCTATCGCTAAACCTACACCTAATCCTAATCTCAACTCCCTAACCTAAACCTAAACCTAAACTTGAAAACCAAAACTTAAACCCAATCCTCGAACATGAACCCGATTTCCTAAACCTAAACCATAACCCATTCTCAAAACCAAAACCTATAACCTAAACCCGAACCCATTCTCAAATCCAAAACCTAAACCTTAACCTAAACCAAAACCTATAACCTAAACCAAAACCTATAACCTAAACTCAAATCCCTAAACCTTAACCTATAATCTAACCTAAACCTATACTTATAACCTAAAACTATTCCCAAATCCTAAAACCTATAACCTAAACCTAACCTTTCCTTAAACCTATAACCTAAACTCAATTCCTAAAGCTAAACCTACACCTAATCCTAATCTCAACTCCTAACCTAAACCTAAACCTAAACTTGAAAACCAAAATTTAAACCCAATCCCGAACATGAACCGATTTACTAAACCTAAACTATAACCCATTCTCAAATCCAAAACCTATAACCAAAACTTAAACCCAATCCCAAACATGAACCCGATTTCCTAAACCTAAACTACAACCCATTCTCAAATCCAAAACCTATAACCAAAACTTAAACCCAATCCTCAACATGAACCCAATTTCCTAAACCTAAACCATAACCCATTCTCAAATCCAAAACCTATAACCAAAACTTAAACTCAATCCCGAACATGAAACTGATTTCCTAAACCTAAACTACAACCCATTCTCAAATCCAAAAACCTATAACCAAAACTTAAACTCAATCCCGAACATGAACCCACTTTCTAAACCTAAACCATAACCCATTCTTAAAACCAAAACCTTTAACCTAAACCCGAACCCATTCTCAAATCCAAAACCTAAACCTTAACCTAAACCAAAACCTATAACCTAAACTCAAATCCTCAACCTTAACCTATAACCTAACCTAAACCTATACTTATAACCTAAAACTATTCCCAAATCCCAAAACCTATAACCTAAACCTAACATTTCCCTAACCCTATAACCTAAACTCAATTCCTAAAGCTAAACCTACACCTAATCCTAATCTCAACTCCCTAACCTAAACCTAAACCTAAACTTGAAAACCAAAAACTTAAACCTAATCCCAACATGAACTCCGATTTCCTAAACCTAAACCATAACCCATACTCAAATCCAAAAACCTATAACCAAAACTTAAACCCAATCCCGAACATGAACCCACTTTCCTAAACCTAAACCATAACCCATTCTCAAATCCAAAACCTATAACCTAAACCCGAACCCATTCTCAAATCCAAGAACCTATAATCGACCTAAACCTATAACCTATAACCTAAATCAAAACATATAACCAAAACCAAAACCAAAACCAATAACTTCGAACCCAAACCCATTCTCAAATCTCAAAACCTATAACCTAAACTCCTGAACCTTAACCTAATCCTATAACCTATAAGCTAACCTAAACTTATACTTATAACCTAAAACTATTCCCAAATCCCAAAACCTATAACCTAAACCTGACCTTTCCCTAAACTTATGACCTAAACTCAATTCCCTAAAGCTAAACCTACACCTAATCCTAATCTCAACTCCCTAACCTAAACCTAAACCTAAACTTGAAAACCCAAACTTAAACCCAATCCCGAACCTGAACCCGATTTCCTAAACCTAAACCATAACCCATTCTCAATTCCCCAAAGTTATAACCTATAACCTAAACCTAAACCTAAACCTAAACTTAAACATATAACTCCGTCCCTAAACCTTTAACCTAAACCTAAACTTAAAACCTAAATGTATTCTCAAATCCTTAAACCCAAACCTACACCTAATCCTAATCTCAACTTGAAAACCCAAACCTAAACCAGATCCCGAACCCGAACCCGATTTCCAAACCCAAACCTTAACCTATAATCAAGTTCCCAAAAGCTATAACCTATAACCTAAACCTAAACCTAAACCTATAACCTTAACCTAAACCAAAACCTATAACCTAAACCATAACCTATAACCTATAACCTAAGCTTAATTATAACCTATAACCTAACCTTAACCTAAACCTTAACCTAAACCTATAACCTAAACCTAAACCAAAACCTATAATCATATGGTCAGACCATTTCTTTTGTGTCAATTTCATTCTTCTTTGAGTATTATTATTATTATTATAAAAAAAAAATTCATTAAGGAAAAATAAATGGTTATACGTGATGCATCTCTTTCACTTTGTCTTTCTTTTCCCCAATGGGCATTCTAATTTGTGAATGACATGACTGTTTGTAGGATGATGGAATATACGAAGCTGTTGAAATTTCATGGTGAAGTCGAGCTCATTTCTCTAATGAAGCCAAAGATTTGTATTTTCAACATTATTGTAATTGTAAATGTAATTGATTGAATGAATTGGATTGTAATTGATTGTAATTATAATTGATTGAATGAAGGATTGTAATTGAATGAATGAATGGTTGTAATTGAATGAATGATTGTAATTGAATGAATGAATGATTGTACAGGTGGTAATTGAATGAACAAATGATTATATGTAATTTTTTAATGTACAAAATAGCTACGGATATTGACCGTAGCTACTAATCTGACAGATGTATTACTACGGACTTTTAGCTACAAATAATATCCATAGCTGTTTGGAGTTTTCGCTATAGATATAATTGCTACGGATTAAATTCATAGCCATAGGTTCCAAACCTATTGTTACGGCACTTACGACTACGGTCATGCTACGGACTAAAACCGTAGCCATAGGTCTATGGCTACGGATATTATCCGTAGCTTTTGCTTATTTTTCTGGTAGTTATTGCTACGGATTATATCCATAGCTGTTAGTACCTATAGCTACGGATTAGATCCGTAGCTATAGGTTTCAGACCTATTGTTACAGCACCTACGACTACGGTCGTGCTACAGACTAAAACCATAGCCATAGGTCTATGGCTACGGATTTAATCCGTAGCCTTTGCCTATTTTTCTGGTAGTGATCAATCCAGGTCAATCCAGCGCTGAGCAAGACCATCTACTCATCTCGACCCGGATTAATGACAAGAGCAGCAACAACACATTGAGCGGACCTCATGATGAACCTACGGGCACCCCTCCAAACCCCTGCCCTGTTGTCCTCTCAGCCAGCCCCACTGGGCACGCTGCTCATCTATCAGGTATGACTACGCACCAATCCATTACACCAGGGGTTATAACTTACATTGCTAGAAACAAAAGATCAAATAATTGGAAAGCCCGTTTTGTGGGATGCTCCCCGCTGCAGCATGCGCCTGGCTCCCAGGGTCGGTTACATGGTCCTGAGAGCAATCCACTGCCAACACCTACCAGGCCATGGGTGGCCAGAACTACCTGCTCTGAGTTTCCCTTACAGTCCGGTAGAGAAGGCCAAATTGTTATAGACCTATCCCCCTTCTTTTCCAAACACTCCTTTTATGAGAATCGGTTGCAACCCCAGGCACGGGAACCAAGGCCAGATCAATAGGACCCTCCCATTTCTTCGCCCCTGGGGCCAGCTGAGCCTGCCTTGCCCCTCGTACTGCAACCCATACCTATGGAGTTCCCCAAGAACAGTAAGCTAGGCCCTCCTGAAAAGGCACATGAAATGGGCGACAAAAAAAACAAGTGGAGAAAGATAAATGGCAGAAAAATTCTAAGACAAATGGGTGAAGGGGAATGGTGCAACAGACTTCGCAAGTTGAAGTGGAGGGTCATGAATTCAGGTTGTGTTACTAATGGATAGTGCCTTAGTTTGGAACGCGCGCGGGGCGAGAAACGCTCCCATGACTTGAGCACTGAAAAGGATGGTTAAAAAGTTCAGACCACGGATAACAGCTCTTATCGAACCAATGCTTAGGGAGGATAGGAGAGCTGCTATTGGGTTGAAGATTGGTTTTCATTCCTCGATCTCCAACAGCGACATAGGTGGCAAAATCTGGATCTTCTATGAAAATCAACTGAACGTTGCAGTCATGTCAACCTCCCCCCAGATGATCACCCTCAAGGCGTATATCAATCTTAATTCGGACCCTATTCTACTGTCTATTGTGTATGGGCGATGCTGCAGACTACAGCGAAGGGAATTGTGGCATGATCTGCAGCCCTCAGTATAAGGTTTCAAGCTCCTTGTGTTATAGCAGGGGATTTCAATGCAGTGGTAAACATGGATGAAAAATGGGGCATCCACCCTCCAAAGATCTCGAGTATGTCTGATTTTGCAGATACGATCCAATCAGCGGGTCTGATAGACGCGGGCTTCTCAGGTGCCTGGTTCACTTGGTGCAACAACCGTAATGGGAACGCCTGAGTGTGGGCTCGCCTTGATAGAGTTCTAATGAATTCTACCTGGGCAAACAGGTTCCCTCACTTTCAAGTGGAACATCTCCCTCATTCCAAGTCGGAACATGCGCCTCTGCGTCTTGCTTTCCCTCCCCTTCTCCCTCCAAAGGCAAAGCCCTTCAGATTTCTCAGAATGTGGACGTTATATGAGTCCTTTTAATCGGTGATTCGAAAGACCCTGATCAGTGGGATGGTTACTACCCTGTAGATTTTATCAGTATACCAACTCTTCTTCTCAAATCAGACATGTGATGCAATATTTTCCTTGAGATGCAATATTAGACCCTGATCAGTGGGATGGTTACTGTGCAACAGATCCTTTGACCAATATCTTTCTTAAACTTAAAAAGGTGAAACAACTGCTCAAGGTTTGGAACAAAGAGCATTTCGGGAATATTTTCCTTCAGATTCAAAAGGCTAAAGAGGAGCTCGAAATAATCGACAACAAGATGCAGGATGACCCTTCAGAAGCCCTCTTACAAGATCATCTTCAAGTCAAACAAAAGCTCGAGCAGTTATAGCTTAAAGAAGAGGTATTTTGGAAGAAAAAATCAAGAAACTCTTGGCTTGAAGAGGGCGATAGAAACACGTCCTTCTTCCACACGTCAGCAACTGAAAGGGCTAGAAGAGCCTTGATTCTCGCAATCTCAAAGGATGAAGGGTACATTCTCACTTCCCAAGAGGACATCAAAGCGGAGGTAGTTGCCTACTTTCAAAGCCTCTTTCAAGTGGAAGAAGTAACAAACACGGCTGATTTTCTCCACAATATCCCTCAGCGGATCCTTCCTCAAGATAATGCCTTCCTGTAATCCCCTCCATCCAGGGAGGAAGTATTTTCTGCTCTCAAAGTTATTCCCAAGAATGGGGCGGCTGGCCCTGATGGATTCTCAACTTCCTTCTTTATTGAATGCTGGAATATTGTGGGTGAAGATGTCCATAATGCGTCCAGGGTGATATTCGTTGGGTCCCCGCTGTCGCGAGCTCTCACTTCTACTCTTATCTGTTTAATCCCTAAGACTCCCAGAGCTGTAAAATTTTTTGATTCAGGCCGATTAACCTTTGTAATGTCATATACAAAATTCTAGCAAAAGTTCTTTCTGACAGACTAAACGTTCTTTTGCCTAAGCTGATTTCGTAGGAGTAAGGGGCCTTCATCCGAGGGAGATATATAGCGGAAAACATTACTCTAGCGTAGGAAGCTGTGAGAGAGCTTAACAGGAAGGTTATGGGAGGAAATCTTATTCTCAAGCTTGACTTAGAGAAGGCTTACGACAGAGTGAACTAGTCGCACCTTAAGCAAGCCCTCCTCAAATTCGGCTTCAACGTCAACAGTGTGAAGCTAATGGAATCCTGTTGGGCCAACAGTTGGTTTTCCGTTCTCATTAATGGAGAGGTGGCGGGCTTTTTCAAATCGTTGAGAGGACTCCGCCAAGGGGATCCCCTATCCCTAGCTCTTTTCATCTTAGCTATGGAAGCGTTCTCCTTCAACTGTCATAAGCTGGTTGAGGATGGACGATGTCTCCCTTTCTGATTCCCGCAACGCTGCCCTACCATCACTCATCTATTATTTCCAGATGATATGTTGGTTTTCCTCAATGTCAGTAGTTCCTCCCTTAGAGTTATGAAAGATTTCCTGAGTGTTTTCCAAGCGGTGACTGGGCAAAAAATTAACTACAGCAAGAGCTGTCGTCGAAGTGGTCTGTAGCCAAGCATAACAGCATGCGAGACGTTCTCAGAAGTGGGAGAGTAGGGACAATATGGTGTATTTGGGGGCCCCGCTGGTCAGAGGAAGAATCAAATCTCTGATCTTTCATCCTCTTTTGGAAAAAATCAGCAACAAAATTTAGGGTTGGGCAGCGCGAATGATTTCTCAAGCGGGGAGAACGATCCTTCTTCGTCATGTCTTAAGTAACTTCCCTATCCACATCATGTCTGTTATGTGTGTTCCTGCTCAGGTGATTCAACAAATAGAAAGGAAGTTCACTGACTTCTTCTGAGGTTGAGCCGAAGGGAAGAAGAAGATTTATTGGATCGCGTGGAAAAAAGTGACCAGGACAAAAGAAGAGGGAGGGATGGGTATTAGAACACTTAAGGAAGTCCTGAATGCTCTTCACATGAAGCTAGCTTGGAACGTCAAATATGGGAGAACCCAAGGGCCATGGGTTAAACTGATGCAGGCTAAGTACGAGAGAGATCTTCAAGACGTCCCTTCTGCCTCTATGCAGCCGAACAGCTCCCCATTTTGGAAGAAGGTCAGAAAGTTCCTCCTATCTATTCAACATCATGCGCAGTGGATGGTGGGCAAGGGAGAAGCAAACGTCTGGACTACAAAGTTGTGCGGCCTTGGCCCATTGCAACACCTTGTTGATCGCCCAATCCCAGCAGATCTGAGGGAGTTGAAGATAAAGGATTTCATGGGAACTGCTGGGCCATTACCGCCATCAATCTTATTTCACTACCTACCACAACAGATAATTGATGACTTTTTCAACAGGGGATTCACAACCTACGGCGATGAGGAGGATTGCGCTTGGACGCTAGATCCTTCCGGGAAGTTCACCATTAATTCCGCATGGCAGCTCACCAGAAGTAATGCCACCTCTGTTAATTGGGGAGATTGGATCTGGTCAAAATTCTTACCTCAAAAAATTTCTCTTTTCGCATGGAGACTGCTGCAAGATGGCATCCCAGTTGACTGCAGAGTCCAAGAGAAAGGTATTGCTCTGGCTTCTAATTGCAGGTGTTGCATCCAAGATGGGAGGGCCCATCTCAACAGGGAGACATTATTCCAATTATTCCTTCATAGTCAGCACGCGTCCCACATTTGGGATCATTTTCAGCGAGAATGTGGTATCTCCTCTATTGTTCATGCCACTGTTATTGGCAGGCTCCTTCACTGGAGAAGCGCTGATGCTCCTGAGGCCGCCTCTCGCCATGTCAGATATTCCCTCCCTCTCATCATTCTTTAGGAGCTATGGAGGGCTCGAAATGAAGCCACTTTTGGTGGAGTGGAGATGAATGTCAATACTTCTATTTGGAGAATCAGTTGGTGGGCTTCCCAGTCCATCCCCAATTTCCTATCACCTCCTCACGCTCCTGTCCAAAACAGGTTTTCCCGAATTCAGCCTTCTCCAAAGAATCCCAGATCTGCTCCCTTGCTGATCAAATGGATGCATCCCTCCCCGAGTTGGTTTAAGTTAAATGTAAACGGGTCAGCAAGGGATAACCCAAGCTTTTCAGGTGGTGGCGGCATCTACAGATCAGAAGAAGGATCCTTTATATTTGCGTTCTCAGCTGGGTACGGAGTGGGCTTAAACAAACTTGCTGAATTAAGAGTAGTTCACGAGGGGATGTTGTTTTGCTTATCGAAAGGGATAAATCAGACTATTGTAGAATCTGATTCAAAGTTGGTGATCGACATTCTTCCAGGGGTAACTTCTTGTCCGTGGAGATGGAGACCGTGGGCCACTAAGATCAATTTGCTGAGAAGGCTGGGGAAACTTCATTTTCAGGCACATTTTCCGTGAGGGCAACGGTCCGGCTGATGCTCTGGCTAAGATTGGGAGTGAATTTCAAGACACTTCCCTTCATGACCTCTTTGAAAATCTCCCCAGGCTAGTTAAGGGATTAATCTTTCTCGACAAGGTCGGCCTCGGTTCGATCCGTGCTCCTACCTAGTTCTCTGTATATCCTGCTGTTTCCTTCGTTTTATACTTAGTGTTGTCTTTTAGTCGGTCCTCCCCGAGTGGTCTTGTAAAAATCAAGTGGCTGTAAAACTCTGGGGGCTTTTCCGTTCTAGGTGGTGGCTCGTTTTGGCAGTGGCCTGTAATATCCTTTGTTCATTGCCCTTAGACCTGTAATTTTTTTTGCTGTTTAATGGAATTGGTGGCAACCGTCAACTTTTTGGAAAAAAAAAAAAAAAAGATGCAAACACGATGAAGTGTGACAAGTCTATGAGCATAAAGGTGTCCATTTGCAACCATTACAAATCAAAACATTCAACTTAGTTTGAGGAATACTGAGCATGAATGCTAAAAAAAACTGACATTTTTTAAGAATGTCATTTGGAGATGGTTACCATTCTTGGAATTGAGAGAGTACGAAGTAGACATGAACATGGGAAAGTCATCTGAGCAACAAAAACAAGAATGCATCTGAAGCAACTGAAAGAAAAGTACCAAAGAAATGCACAATAAATAATATGATAGATATTGCAACCCTCCAAGAAAGAAATTGTGAATCATTTCACATTTGACAAGGAGCACAAGGAGAAAATATGTTACGCTCTGCTTTTTCCAGTATAGTAAATGGGAAAACGTTAACCATGCAATAACAAAAATATAGAAGCATATCATTTTAGTCAAAGAATGCATAGATAATCTTTTATACAACCCAAAAATAAGCAAACATACTAAATAAGTGTAAATAGAAGGTTGCAAAGGACCAGACTAGCCATATTACACTGCAATTTATGGAAAAAATTCTGACTTCTTAGGAATGCATGTTCATATCAGTCACATATATGAATGGAGACTTCTATTCAAAATAACAAGCAACAACCTTACATAAGTTAAACCTTCAAAATAAAATAAAATGAGGCATTCTTCTGGTTCATAAAAACAACAAAAATCAATATCTCCTTACAAGTTTACAACACTGAAATTAGAACTTACAAATGAAAGGAAAAGTGCAAAGAAAGTCCCTTACCTTGACAGACTTTTGATCAGGAACAATGAAGCTAAAAATTGTCTTGAGCCCGGGCGCAGGTTCATTGACTGTAATCGTTGTAAAAAGCTGGAGCAAAATCCAATAACACTATCAACCAATCTAAGGCATCACAAAAGATACCATTCAATCCCAAATGAGCTTCAGTGGATATCCAGACTTAATAAAACTCAACAGTTACTGAATTACAAAGGGATCACAAAACCATGGGTCCCACCCGTACAAATTCCATAATGGAAGACAGAGGAAGGGAGGGAGGGAGAGAGAGAGAGAGAGAGAGAGAGCTTACAACGCAAGTGGAAGTGTAGGTGGTGATGGTGAATTTCTGGTCGCTCTGGTAATCCTTATACAGAAGATCTATCAAATGGAAAAAGGGGGGAAATCAAGAAAAATGCATTTCAAGAACAGAAAATCAGCAGAAGAAAAAACATTTTCAGAGAAAAATCAAACCTCTCATTTTCTTTCCAATATCTGAGTAGAGACTCGGACCCTTCGGCATTTTCTTCCATCCTCTTTACAAAAACCTATAGAAAAAACGCAGAGAGAGAAATAGAAGAAAACCCTAATCCAAATAGGCCCTTTTTGGGGAAGTGGATTGGCTGGTGTACCACACAAGCAACGAACGCGGATTGCGTCCTACCCCCGCCAGTCAGCTGGGAACGGGCAAGAGCTTTGAGTGGCCACCGTGATGTATGGGTCTTATCCACACCGTCCATCCACTTTTTCGTATCATTTTAGGCTAGAATCCCAAAAATTAGGCATATCCAAGCTCAAATGGACTACAAAACGAAGATTAAACCATTACCGTTGAAAACTTCTCGGTGGCCATGGAAGTTTTAGATAGAGCCGATGTGCTTTTTCTTCATACATATCTATGTAACCTTATTAATAAGTTGGATGGAAAATAAACATCAGAGTGGGCCCTACAAAAGTTTCGACGGTGAGATCACCGCTGCTTCTTGTGGTGTGGTCCACTTGAGCTTGGAATCTGCCTATTTTTTAGGATTACACCCAAAAATGATACGAAAAAGTGGATGGACCGTGTGGATAAGACCCATACATCATGGAGGCCACTCAAAGCTCCTGCATGTTCTCAGTTGGAGACGGGCGGGGTTAGGACGCAATCCACGTCTGCAAGCAACCTAGTTGGTTGGCGTACGCTCCAAGAGCTCCGAGTTGTACGAACGGTTCAAAGGAGATCAATGTTACATGAGCCCCACAATGATGTATTTATCATATCAAAACCGTTCATACATTTGGCGAGATCATTTTAGATCTTGATCTGAAAAATGAGTCATATCCAAAGCTCAAGTAGACCACACCATAAATAATAGTGGGACAATGATTCTCATCATTAAAATATTCGTTGGGTACACCATAATGTTTATTTTCCATCCAATCTGCTCATAAGGTTACACTGACTTGGATGAAGAGGAAAAACAACTATCATGTTGATCTATTACCATTCATTATAAGTTATTCTGTTAAAATCTTATTTCTTTTACCGAACTTTTCATATTTTTTTTAGGTGAGTGTGACTATCCCACCATTTTCTATGGTGGGTCCACTTGAACTTTAGATCTGCCTCATCATTCAGATGCACCATTCCATGGTGGGCCACGGTCTTAAAAATAAAGTCAATCCATGACTTGGGTTGGCCACACTATATATTATAGTTGAGATGAGTTTACCAAGCCTTAAAACATTCATAATTATATATTGGGCCCACCTAGATGTGATTCACAGATCCAACCCATTCATTATGTGTGTCCCACTTGGATGAGGGGTTAGACCAAGTTTCAGTCGCATCCAAAACTCATGTGGGCCCCACCAAGTACTTTTATATTTTTTAAGATGTCTTTACATAGTTTTAGATAGTATGGCCCACCTGAGTTTCGTATACAGATGATTTTTGAGATATCTCATAACCTAAAGGGGACACATCAAATGTACGGTTTTGATGTTTGACACACATCATGATAGGGCCTACAAAACTTATTAACATCAATTCTTAGGTTCTCACGAGGTCAATAAGTTGGGTCACAATTTTGACCAGAATATTTGGCCCACTTTACATGTCTGGTCAATTCACTCTAATTTACTAATTAATACACTCAATTTGTTTAGTTACTCGCCCCTATCAGGCTACATGTGAGAAAGATATTAGGCATACAAGATTGATCAACGATTTGAGTGAAATTTGATTTAAACATCTTAAGTTATTTACTCTTCAATCGGGACTGATTAGATTGTCCAAAAATGGTTAAAGGTTGTTCATAATATCAAAAAGATATGGATGAAGAGAAAACACAAACATCAGCTTGATCTAAAACTTCTATGGCCTCCAAGAATTTTTCAATGGAAGAGGTTCAATCACACTTTTCCTGTGGTGTGGTCCACTTAAGCTTTGGATATGCTTCCTTTTTGTTCTCTAGACCTCAAATTATCTGTTAAAATGGATGAACAGAATGGATAAAATAAATAAATAATGGTGGACCCCACAGAGTTTACTCAATATGCTACGGGTAATGAGTAACTCACCTAAATGGAGTGGAGAGGAGTTTCCTTAAAACATTCATAATCATATATTAGGCCTGCCTAAATGTGATTCACATATCCAACCCACTCATTATGTGTCCCACTTGGATGAGGGGTCAAACCAAGTTTCAGTTGCATCTAAAACTCATGTGGGCCCCACCAAGTGCTTTTATATTTTTTAGGATATCTTCACATAATTTTAGATGGTATGGCCCACCTGAATTTCGTATACGGATGATTTTTGAGATATATCATAACCTAAAGGGGACACATCACATGCACGGTGTTGATGTTCGACACACATCATGATGGGGCCTACAAAACTTACTAACATCAATTCTTATGTTCTCACGAGGTCAATAAGTTGGGTCACAATTTTGACCAGAATATTTGGACAATTTTACATGTCTGGTCCATTCACTCTATTTTACTGATCGATACTGTAAGGTTCGTATCCTAGTCTGTACCGTTCCGTAGACTTCCCCGATCCTTCTTGTCGAATTCCGGTAATCCGCGACTGATAATCGACGTTTGTGCACGACCCTAAGTCATATCCCGTAGATTTGAGTCAGCTTGATCTGAGACTTGAACTGTTCTATAGGCCTAGATTTCATGTTTTGATGATGGGCCAAGTGAGGCCTATCGATTGATGGTATGGATCTCACTTTAGACCCTAGGTGTGGCCGATGACCCACCTTGATTCTCATAATCATCCCATGATGGGGCCATTCTCCATAAACCCCATCAAGATGTTTATTTTTCTTGCAAGGATAGGATCATCTAGACCTTGCATCTTGGTGGAGAAAGGACCTCCACCGTTGATTTTGATCGGTGGGCCCATATGTAATGGGACCCACTTGATGTATGTTGTAAATCATGGAAGGGAGGGCCCATAGTGTCGGGGTCCCTCCATCACTCGATCTCTCTCTTTCTCTCTCTCTCTCTTTTACCCTTGTTGATGACCCATGATGTGTGCATTTTATCCAAGTTGTCCACCTTCGTGGGACCCACTTGATGGACGTGTTAGATCTACACCGTCCAAACCATGTGGGCCCTACCTTGGGGTGATGGGAAGACACAAATATTAGATTTATCCAATCAAGTGGGGCCACGTCCATGTGGGACCCACCTTGATGAACATTCACACTGTCCAGTGAGCGTGAACAGATAGTGGATGTACTATATATATATATATCTTAGTTTAAGCTTTTGGGGTGGGCCGCTCATGCAGGCCCCACCTTGATGCATGGGTCTGATTCACGTCTTCCATCCCCTTCCCCAGCTCATTTTAGGCGTTGAGCCAAAAAAATGAAGCTAATCCGATCATCTGGCGGGCCATATCTTAGAAAACAGTGGTTTTTACTGTTAAAATCCACCCTGATGTCTCTATACACCAAAATACCTTGAATATTGGGTTCATTTAGCCTATCATGAGCTGTAGGATCCAACAGTTGGAGCGGATCCTCCTGATGCGGACCCCACCTATGAAAAACCTCTGGAAAAAAAAAAATGTAAGGCAGCAGGCGCTGCCGCTGACGCCAGAGGACGCACAGCATCGTCCTACTCCTGCGTTACGGGTGAGAGAGGCAGGGACCGTGGGTCCCGGCCGTATGCCCCACCATGATGCGTGTTGACACTACAAGAAAGAGGGCTTTTAACGATGAAACTTTTAGCGACGAAAATTTTCGTAGCTAAAAATCGTGCATTAGAAATGCTCCAAACATTTTTCCACAATTTGAAATTTAAATTACTTTTAGTT
Source organism: Magnolia changhungtana (assembly GCA_030180095.1). Classification (NCBI taxonomy): domain Eukaryota; kingdom Viridiplantae; phylum Streptophyta; class Magnoliopsida; order Magnoliales; family Magnoliaceae; genus Magnolia; species Magnolia changhungtana. Next base: position 1,079,095 of record JASAUF010000125.1, on the reverse strand, counting down.
GCGAAACTTTTCATCGCTAAAAACTCGAAACATTTTCTTAAACTTTTAGCGGCGAAAATATTCGTTGCTAAAAAATACAAAAATCCTTCTGTTTTTAGCAGTGAAAATTTTCGCTGCTAAAAATAAAGTAACATACTTTTAGCGACGAAAATTTTCGTCGCCAAAAGTCTCTTTTTTAAAAAAAATATTCCAGCTCAAAAATCGTACAAAATTCTTGATATACACCTATTAACAATATATTCCATCATATTCATCCTGATATACAGATTTCATCATATTCACATTTACATCCATCTAAACCCAAACTACATAAACTTTTAGCGGCGAAAATGTTCGTCGCTAAAAAACACTATATAAAACTTTTAAAAAATTTTAAACTTTTAGCGTTAAAACTAAAAAAAAAAAATGTGTTTTTACCAGCGAAAATTTTCGCTGCTAAAAATAAACTAACATATCTTTTAGCAACGGAAATTGTCGTCGCCGAAAGTCTCTTTTTTAAAAAAAATATTCCAGCTCAAAAACCGTACAAAATTCCTGATATACACCTATTAACAATATATTCCATCATATTCATCCTAATATACACATTTCATCATATTCACATTCACATCCATCTAAACCCAAACTACATAAACTTTTAGTGGCGAAAATGTTCGTCGCTAAAAAACACTATATAAAACTTTTAGCAGCGAAACTTTTCGCTGCTAAAAATTTTAAACCTTTAGCGTTAAAACTGAAAAAGAAAATATTTGTGTTTTTACCAGCGAAAATTTTCGCTGCTAAAAATAAACTAACATATCTTTTAATGACGAAAATTTTCGTCTCCAAAAGTCTCTTTTAAAAAAAAAATAAAAATTCCAGCTCAAAAACCGTACAAAATTCTTGATATACACCTGTTAACAATATATTCCATCATATTCATCCTGATATACACATTTCATCACATTCACATTCACATCCATCTAAACCCAAACTATATAAACTACATTCATCCAAACACAAACAATTTTATCTGCATCACATTCATTCACGCATAAATACAAATAAACTTAACATAAACAAATAAACAAAAAATCACAAAGATGAAGGCGGAGGTGGTGGGGCATTGGTGGGTAAGCATGCAGCGAAAGCCTGAAACATCTCCGTCATCCGTCGCTCATGCTCCACCCGCATCTCCGCCATCCTCCTCTCCTACTCCTCCCTCTGCCTCACCAACTCCTCCTCCATCCTCCTCTGCCTCGCCAGCTGATCCTCTATCCTCCTCTCCTGCTCCTCGCTTCCTCCTCTCGCTCTCCCCTGTTCCTCCCTCTCATCTCGCTTGACTCCTCTGGTTTAGGTTTAGGTTTAGGTTTAGGTTTAGGTTTAGGTTTAGGTTATAAGTATAGGTTTTGGGATTTGAGAATAGGTTTAGGGTTTAAGTTTAGGAAATCGGGTTTGGGTTCGGGATCGGGTTTAGGTTTGGGTTTCAAGTTTAAGCTTAGGTTAAGGTTAGGGAGTTGATATTAATTAGGATTAGGTGTAGGTTTATGTTTAGGGATTTGAGAATACATTTAGGTTTCAGGTTTAAGTTTAGGTTATAGGTTATAAGTTAAGGTTTAGGTTTTAGGTTTAGGTTACTGTTAGGTTATAGGTTATAAGTTTAGGTTATAGGTAATAGGTTTAGGTTACAAGTTATAGGTTTAGGTTGTAGGTTATAAGTTTAGGTTATAGGTTATAGGTTTAGGTTATAGGTTTAGGTATAGGTTACAGGTTTAGGTTAAGGTTATAGGTTAAGGTTATAGGTTTAGGTTCGGTTTAGGTTTAAGTTATAGGTTATAGCTTTGGGAATTGAGAATAGGTTAAGGTTTAGGTTTAGAAGCCGGGTTCGGGTTTAGGTTTGGGTTTTGTTTAGGTTGAGGTTTAGGTTAGGGAGTTGAGATTAGGATTTGGTGTAGGTTTAGGTTTAGGATTTGAGAATATATTTAGGTTTTAGGTTTTAGGTTTTGGTTTTAGCTTATAGGTTTAGGTTATAGGTTTTGGTTTTGGTTTATGTTTAGGTTATAGGTTAAGGTTAGGTTTAGGTTTAGGTTATAGGTTATAGCTTTGGGAATTGAGAATAGGTTATGGTTTAGGTTTAGAAACCGGGTTCTGGTTCGGGATCGAGGTTTAGGTTTGGGTTTTCAAGTTCGGGTTTAGGTTTAGGTTAGAGAGTTGAGATTAGGATTTGTTGTAGGTTTAGGTTTGGGATTTGAAAATAGGTTAAGGTTTAGGTTTAGGAAATCTGCTCGGGTTCTGGATCGGGTTTAGGCTTGGGTTTTCATGTTTAGGTTTAGGTTTAGGTTAGGGAGTTGAGATTGGGATTTGGTGTTGGTTTAGGTTTCGGGATTTGAGAATAGGTTAAGGTTAAGGTTTAGGTTTTATGAAATCGGGTTCGGGTTCGAGATCGGGTTTAGGCTTAGGTTTTCAAGTTTAGGTTTAGGTTTAGGTTAGGGAGTTGAGATCGGGATTAGGTGTAGGTTTAGGTTTAGGGATTTGTTATAGGCTTTGGTTTAGGTTAAGGTTTAGGTTTTGGGTTGATGTTAAGGTTATAGGTTTAGGTTAGGTTTAGGTTTAGGTTATAAGTTATAGGTTATAGCTTTGGGAATGAGAATAGGTTAAGGTTTAGGTTTAGGAAATCGGGTTCGGGTTCGGGATCGGGTTTAGGCTTGGGTTTTCATGTTTAGGTTTAGGTTGGGGAGTTGAGATTGGGATTCGGTGTAGGTTTAGGTTTAGGGATTTAAGAATAGGTTAAGGTTGAGGTTTAGGAAATGGGTTCATGTTTAGGCTTGGGTTTTCATGTTTAGGCTTAGGTTTGGGTTAGGGAGTTGAGATTGGGATTAAGGTATACGTTTAAGTTTAGGATTTGAGAATAAGTTAAGGTTAAGGTTTAGGTTTAGGAAATCGAGTTCGGGTTCGGGATCGGGTTTAGGCTTGGGTTTTCAAGTTTAGGTTTAGGTTTAGGTTAGGGAGTTGAGATTGGAATTAGGTGTAGGTTTAGGTTTACGGATTTGTTATAGGCTTTGGTTTAGGTTAAGGTTTAGGTTTTGGGTTTATGTTAAGGTTATAGGTTAAGGTTATAGGTTTAGGTTAGGTTTAGGTTTAGGTTATAGGTTATATGTTATAGCCTTAGGAATTGAGAATAGGTTAAGGTTTAGGTTTAGGAAATCGGGTTCAGTTCGGGATCGGGTTTAGGCTTGGGTTTTCATGTTTAGGTTTAGGTTTAGGTTAGGGAGTTGAGATTGGGATTCGGTGTAGGTTTAGGTTTAAGGAATTGAGAATAGGTTAAGGTTGAGGTTTAGGAAATCTAGTTTGGGTTTTCATCCTTGTTTAGGTTTAGGTTAGGGAGTTGAGATTGGGATTCGGTATAGGTTTAGGTTTAGGGATTTGAGAATAGGTTAAGGTTTAGGTTTGGGAAATTGGGTTCGGGTTCGGGATTGGATTTTGAAGTTTAGGTTTAGGTTTAGGTTGGGGAGTTGAGATTGGGATTGGGATTAGGTTTAGGTTTAGGGATTTGAGAATACATTTAGGTTTTAGGTTTAGGTTTAGGTTTAAGTTAGGTTATAGGTTAAGGTTTAGGAAATTGAGAATAGGTTAAGGATTATGTTTAGGAAATCGGGTTCGGGATAGGGTAGGTTTGGCGTTTCTCAAGTCTAGGTTTAGGTTAAGGAGTTGAGATTAGGATTAAGTATATGTTTAGGTTTAGGATTTGAGAATACATTTAGGTTTTAGGTTATAAGTGTAGGTTATAGGTTTAGGTTTAAGTTAGGTCATAGGTTAAGGTTTAGGGAATTGAGAATAGGTTAAGGTATAAGTTTAGGGATTTAAGAATACATTTAGGTTTTAGGTTTAGGTTTAGGTTTAGGTTAAGGTTATAGGTTATAGCTTTAGGGAATTGAGAATAGGTTAAGGTTTAGGTTTAGGAAATCGGGTTCGGGTTGGGGTTTGGGATAGTGTTTAAGTTTGGGTATTCAAGTTTAGGTTTAGGTTTAGATTAAGGTTGTAAGTATAGGTTGTAGGTTAAGGTTTAGGTTTGGGTTTTTAAGTTTAGGTTTAGGTTTAGGTTAGGGATTTGAGAATAGATTTAGGTTAAGATTATAAGTTTAGGTATAGGTTGTAAGTATAGGTTATAGGTTAAGGTTAAGGTGTAGGTTAAGGTTTAGGTTTGGGTTTTCAAGTTTAGGTTTAGGTTTAGGTTAGGGATTTGAGAATAGGTTTAGGTTAAGGTTATAAGTTTAGGTATAGGTTGTAAGTATAGGTTATAGGTTAAGGTTAAGGTCTAGGTTAAGGTTATAAGTATAGGTTAAGTATAGGTTATAAGTTTAGGTTATAGGTTAAGGTTTTGGGATTTGAGAATAGGTTTATGTTAAGGTTATAAGTTATGGGTTATAGGTTAAGGTCTAGGCTTAGGTTATACGTATAGGTTTTGGGATTTGAGAATAGGTTTTGGTTAAGTTTATAAGTCTAGGTTTAGGTTATAGGTTAAGGTTTAGGTTTAGGTCTATGTTATAAGAATAGGTCTATGTTTAGGTTTATGTTACAAGTATAGGTTGTAAGTTTAGGTTAAGGTTGTAAGTAAAAGTTATAGGTTAAGGTTAAGGTTAAGGTTTAGGGTTAGGGTTAGGTTATAGGTTATAACTTTAGGGAATTGAGAATGGGTTTAGGTTATAGGTTTAGGTTAAGGGTGTGGTACCTGCAAATACATACATAAACACGGCCTGTTCAAATGGCCAGGCCCCTCTAATGTTGTCTGTAGGAAATGGACAGCTTCATTATGGTCATAACAGCGGTTCTCACCTTCCAAAGACCCCCACTCATCCGGATAGCTCCGACACACATCCAAGTCTGCTCCATTAATTTTGAGCAAATACATAAACACGGCCCTTCCAAATGGCCAGGTCCCTCCAATGTTGTCCATAAGAAATGGACAGCTTCATCATGGTCATAACAGTGGTTCCCACCTTCCAGGGACCCCCACTCATCCAGATAGCTCCGACGCACATCCGGGTCTGCTCCATTAATTTCGAACAAATACATAAACACGGCTTGTCCAAATGGCCAGGCCCCTCCAATGTTGTCCATAGGAAATGAACAGCTTCATCATGGTCACAAGAGCGGTTTCCACCTTCTAAGGACCCCCGCTCATCCGGATAGCTCCGACGCACATCCGGGTCTGCTCCATTAATTTCAAGCAAATACATAAACTTAGACTGTCGGGTGATGTCAATGATAATGACAAAAATGATGTTGCTATTTGTATGTATGCATGAACCAGTATGTACCTCAAGAAGTCCAATGATGATTTGGAATTTGTCTTGAATCCATTGCATGTAAACAACTTGATATTAGTCCCAAAGAGATAGTGGCTGACCATTGTCTGCGCTCATGTTCATACTGAAACAACCATTTCAGTAGAAACTTTGATGCAGTAGATGCTACTGCATGGAGGCGAAATCTGATGATACCAAGAGATGCCACATGAAATTAGTGCGAAGAACTCATTAGTTTTAAAACTAGGTAGAGAAATAAATTCACAAGTGAAAGAGAAACTACATATATACAACATGATGGAGATTCTAAGACTATTTTCCACAGTTAAAAATATATGTGCCAGAGAATGTATTGGCTGGTTTAAACTCATTATCAATTTATGATGAAAAAAGAAAATTAAAGAAACTATCTGATTGACTCCCTTCCAATCTGTGATTCTTTGATGAAGTCTGTGAGCTTACCATTGACCTGACTGAGCTACTGAATAAAAAAATCTGGAGTATGGGCAAAGGTTTTGAATATTGAATGACAAGAGTATCATTTTCAATAAAAGTTCAAGAATCATTTGGACAACCAATTAAAATTAAAAAAACTTTTATGATTATGATTTGAGGTATTTATATGACAAACGAAATTTAAATACCATTATAGTCATTCAAAAAAATTATAAGACTTTTGTTTCTTAAACTTCAACACCCTCATGTACATATCACCATATTTGTTTCTTTGTGTTTAAGCTAAAGTCACCAACTGCATCAGATGGGCTGACAATAATTTTGTGTTTTGAACATGGATTAGGGAATTTTCATGCTGGTATCACCAACTGCATCAGATGGGCTGACAATAATTTTTTTTCGAGATGGGGCTCTCACTTTACGATCATTGACCTATTAACATTAGCATGAAAAATATGAAATGCTAAAATAAATAGGTTATTTAGAATTCTTTTTTGTAAAATTCTTTTTCCACATAAATTTTATCCGATATGACAATTTCCTTTTCAAACATATAGAAATGAGTTGGAATAAGCCCACATAAGTCATTTCCACTCTATAAAATTGAGTTATTTCAATTCGATCAATTGGGTTTCCAAACACATCGGCAATGAGTCACTAACTACTTGCAAAATTCTGTTTCTTTTTAACAAATTCAAGCAATTTCATGGACATGTAACAATTGTTGTAGGAGGAACAAAGCATACCCACTAAAATAAATAAACAAATTACACCAAATTACACTAATCTCAACATTCGATTTTAATTTTTTTTTGAAGTATAAATTGTGAAAAAAAAAAAAAGAAACTCCTAAATCCAAACATCCGAAATTTGGAAATAAACAATAAAAAATTGATTGAAAATTGTTTTTACGTAAACTAACCTTTCCTTAAAGAGATTGTTTGGAGCTACGCCTATGACTTTTGCAACAAGTAGCAGAGAGAGCTCTACTTTCAGATCTATCAGCGAAAAGGGGTTTTTTATTTTTCGTGAGTGGGAGTGAGAGAGGGTTTTCGGGTCTTTCAGTAGAGAGAGGTTTCAGATCTTTCGCCATCGGAGAGAGAGAGAGAGAGAGAGAGAGAGAGAGAGAGAGAGAGAGAGAGAGAGAGAGAAGGAGAGGGTGCGAGAGAGGGAGAGAGAGAGAGAGAGAGAGAGAGGGGCGGGCATGCGGCGGTGTAGAGAGAGGAAAGGGAAAGGGGGCTAGGGTTGGGTGGGGTCTGGCGAGGTTAGGAAAGTGTTCTGTACGGTCGAGCTCATGGGACTTCCCATGTGGTCGAGCTGTGTGGGCCCCATTGTGATGCGTGTCGACCATCAACACCGTGCATTTGATGGGGCCCCTTTAAATTATGGGATATCCCAAAAATCAGTTATATACAAAACTTAGGTGGGCCATACCATCTAAAATCATGTGAAGAAATGCCTAAAACATATAGAATCACTTGGTGGGGCCCACCTGAAATTTTGATGCATATGAAACATGGTCTGACTCCTCATCCAAGTGGGACACACATAATGGATGGGCTGGATTTGCGAACCACATCTCGGTGAGCCTAACAAATGATTGTGAATATTTTAATGGAGGGTAACCCCTCTCAAAATTTGCATGTGGTGTGGCCCAAAAAAAGTCACGGATTGACTTGATTTTTAAGCCCCGGGCCCAACATGGAATGGTGCATTTGACTGATTAGGTAGATGTTTGACACCCATCACAGTAACACAGTAGTAGGTGTTACCCCTATTGTGGGCCCACCTTGATGATGTGTTATATATCCACTCTGCCCAACCATTTTTCTGTCGGGATTTTAGGCCCACCGTGTTTGTGTTGCTGAGTTTTTCACTGAAAAAGTTTATTCTCAATGTTTAAATTGAGTTATTACTCCATATTATAGATATTTTGAATTTGTGGGCCCGCTTTTATAGTTCACTTGATGATAGGCATCCAAAGAGGCCCATCAATATTTATATACCTCTCATTTTTTGAATAAATCCCTTATTTTATGTATTTTTTAACTTTTGGACAGGTTGGATTTCAAATAAACATTGTGATGGGCCTTAAGATAATTTCAATGGTGGCAATCACTCGCCCCGCTGTTTTCTGTGGTAGGGTCCAGTATAGAGTTTTTATCTGCCTCATTCTTTCTTAGGGCCATGTAAGTTTTGGATCGAGCTTAAATTTTTGTTTCTCATACATATATTTGTATCATCTTATAAACTAGTTGAATGACAAATAAACATTACTGTCGGGCCTATAAAGGTTTCACAAGTGGAAATCATTATCCTAATTGTCTTGTGGTATGATCCACTTCATTTTTGTATATGCGCCAATTTGGGCTTAACCCCTTAAATTAGAGGGAAAAACAGATGGGCCCGACTGTGTTTACTCGGTGCGATAAGAGCGTACCGAGTAACACAATAATCAATCCGATTTACCATCCAACCTATTGACAATGAAATCAGATCTTTTACCATACCGAGTAAACTTAGTTGGCCCAAGATGAATGTATATGATTTATCCATGTCGTCCATCCATTTTTCCAGCTTATTTATGGGATTGAGACCAAAATTGAAGCAAATACAAAGCTCAAGTGGATCATACCACATGAAATAGTGGGAATATAATGATTACATTTGCATTGATGGAAATTAGCATTATTATTGGATAATGATTATATGTCTAGAAATACTATGGTTTTCCAAACATTTTCATTTCATGTTTGGGATCAGAATTGAAAACACCACATCAAGAGTTTGGTGGGAGACACAATTTGAGGTATCACCATAGACATGTATGGTTTCCCAAACATTTTCATTTCATCTTTTTCTTTGAAGAATTGAAGTTAGTAAGTTTTGTGGGCCCCATCATGATGTGTGTCGAACATCAATACCATGGATTTGATGTGTCCCCTTTAGGCTCGCGTTACCGTGTCGTTTATGGAGGACATCATCCTGAAAAAGGTAGGCCCCTCAATGAAGATTGTCCTTCTCCAAAAACAGGCTGATCGTCCATTCATTCTCCTTACACGTTACAGTGATGTACAACTATCCAAACCATCCAAATTGTGAGATTAAGCAAATCTCTAGAACCACAAGGTCAAGTAATCTTGACCATCCAATTAATGGCCATCAAATAGATTATTAAAAGTAAGCAGTGAGTGGTCCAAATTCAAAGTAAAAAATTAGGTGAATGGTTAATAATCTTCTCTTTGTCATTTTTCTGTTATACTCCATCCACACTTGGTTTTGCGATTTGGACGGTTGTGATTACTATAAAACCATGCCACCTGTACAGCTAAATAATTACCTCCAATTTTTAAGCGTTGCCCACTATAGAGTCACTATGGCTGTACATCGAGCCAAGCCGAGTCGAGTCGAGGTGGGCCAAGCTGGGCTTGACCTGTCCATGCTATACTCGACCTCAAGCTCACCCTCGAGCTCAACATTGAAGCATGGCTTGTTTGCCAAAGCTATCGAGTCAAGCTAGAGGTTCGAGTCGAGTCAAGTGGAGCTTGTTCATATGTTAACTTATTATATTTTTGACTAAATAATACAAATTAAATGTCAATCATGTTAAATATAAAAAACCTCTAACCCGGCCTAATCCAGCCCTCCCAACTCAATCCAAACCCCAACCTGACCCAACCTAGCCCCTCGATCATAAATCTAAAATAAATCTACAATCATATAAATATACAAGTTAAATAAATAAAAAACAAGTTAAACACCTACTTCGGAGAGATCAAACCGAGTCTGGATTGGGCGCAGGTTGGCTCAAAGCCTCGAAGAGATCGGGAGAATGAGAGAAAGAGAGAGATAGAGGGGCGGAGATGGTGACCGGCGGGCGACATCTTTGAGGCTTTGGGGTGCGGCCGTGTAAAGCGGTGGCTAGGTAGAAAAAAAAGAGAGGTAGGGTATGGTAAGGGAAACAAATGGATCATATGGATATACAATATATAAATCAATGTGAGCCCACATCTACCCCATCAGTCAGATGCACCATTCCATGGTGGGCCTAGGGCTTAAAAATCAAGTCAATCCATGACTTTTTTGGGCCACACCACATACAGAAGTTGAGAGGGGTTACCCTCCATTAAAATATTCATAATCATTTGTTAGGTGGGCCCTACCAAGTTTCATATGCATAAAAATTTCAGGTGGGCCCTACCAAGTGCTTTTATATGTTTTAGGCATTTCTTCACATGATTTTAGATGGTATGGCCCCACCATGATGTATGTGTTTCATCCATGTTGTCCATATACTTTTACATATAAATTTACAATATGAGACAAAAAATGAGATATATCCAAATCTCAAGTGGACCACATTATAAGAAATAGTGTTGAATGAGGGTCGACCATTAAAACATTTTGGTAGCCATAAAAGTTTTGGATCAAGCTGATTTTTTTTTCCCTTCATCTAATCCTGTATGACCAAAACAACAGATTGGATGTCAATTAAACAGCACAGTGGGCCTTAGGAGGATTTTAATGGTGGATATCCAATCACTATTGTTCTAATGTGGTGTGGACCACCTGAAATTTATATCCCTCTAATTTTTGGCATAGAACTCTAAAATGATCTTTAAAAATGGATGAACAGAATGGATGAAACACATATATCATGGTGGGCCCCACGTAGCCCCTAACAGGTCCGTCCAATACCACTTCACGCCCAAAATAGAGCCGTGCCCAAAAAAACCTTAAAAAAAAACCTAATCCTCTCTCTCCCTGTCTCCGTTCCCTTACTCCCTCTCTCTCTCTCTCTCTCTCTCTCTCTCTCTCTCCCTCTCTCTCTCTCTTCGTCCCGATCTCCTGTCCCTTTCTCTCATTCTCCTTCGTCTCTCTCCTTGATTGCAGCAGGAGATGGGCCTCGAAACTCTGATTTTAATGGAGGATGACGATGGAGAAGGGGAGGCCAGCTGCTGCCCTCGATTGCAGCTAGAGATGGACTTCAACATTTGTTGGAGAGACTGATTAGAGTTACAGAGGAGAGCAATGAGAAGTTCCTGTTGAAGCTCAAAGACTGAATCGACCGGTAAGCTCCTCTATCTTCCTCTTTATTATTATTATTATTATTATTATTATTATTATTTCCTTTTTTCTATCAAACCTTCTGTAGCCTTTTTGCTAATGGATCGTTAATGGGTCTTTCTCAAATGTTTGATCGGGGTCGAAATTGAGGTTCTCACAGTCGAAGTCCAATTCGAGCATTTAAATATCGAAGCAGAACCCTATGTTGTTGGTAGAGCTTATTGTCCATGGTCAACTTCACCATTAATATTATTGAGGTATAATTAGCATATCTGAATCATTGAATCATAAAAGAAAATCATAGAAGTGGGCATTTGTAATATGTTATACTATTCAATTATACTGATTTACCGACCTCTCATTTGTTTCAAAAGGGCTTCTTGAATACTCTATGTTCTCTAGGTGTTATTGCCATTATTGTCAGGAACCGTTGCTATGACAAAATTTCTATTGACATTGTTGCATAAAGCAGTACTAGATGCTTTAGTTATCACAGTTTCTTTAGGTGGAATGTATATAGCCCTCTTGACTGAAAGTGCTTTTTATTAAGTAATTCTTAAATTTTGATGAAGATGATTAATGCTTGTCTAGTAGAATGGTTTCAACCTAACTATACATCCACAATACACATCAGTTTATAGAGCTTTGGATGCCATCTATATATCTACTATTCATATGTAAATGTTATAGATAAAAGCATTCTATGGCCCTATTTGGTAGATGCCGAGAAAGGAGTTTACCTCATTTTAGTTAACAATAATTATGTATTAGAAATCTTGATCTCGAATTCATCATGAACACTATATTAGAGATCAAAGTCTCTAATACATAATTACTGTTAAATAAAATGAGGTGAGCTCATTTTTAGGTGTCTACCAAACTGGGCCTTTTTTGTTTTTCGAGGAAAATTATATTTTCCATGGCTAACTTGGTCAAGTGGAAGATTTCGGATTCGTTTGTGAAGATCAGAGTATAAGTATTGGAGTTTCTTATCTATTGATATCTTATCGCAGTTCAGTGACAACAACTTTGTTGGGACATTGCAATATGCCGGTAACAAAAGAGTTCGGGTTAGTACATTTGACAGTCTGTACAAAGCATTTTGGAGAGGGTTTTTGAAGAATTTCATGCTATGCTACTTGTATTTATTTCCTTAGAAATAATGTCAAGTACTTCTAATTTCTGGCCATGAATTGCAACAACCAAAGAAATGTTTTTGAATATTTGGTTTTGTAAGGATATGGTCTGTTCTAAGATCTTACTTATGGTCGGGGCTAGGAAGTTGAATCTTCTATGTTCCGCATTTGAATATCTCTTTCGTAATTCTATGGCAAGTTTTCTCCTGTGACTAATAAGCAGTTGTTTCTTATATTCAAAATTTTTAAAGAGTAGTGTTTATGTCAAACTACCAACGTGATTTGGCTGTATTTTGGTGGATGTGCTTATTTTTCCCAAATTTGAGATCTTCTGTTAATTGGAGCATCACCTGTTTCTTTCAAGTCCTTTTTTGGTCAGTTTTTTGTTTAAGCTTTTTACTTGTAGTTAAGGATGCAGGTTAGTTTAATGGATAAACAGTTCATATTTTTAGTTCATCCTTCATATGCTTTTTGGTTTGACTTGGCTATAAGGAGGAAGGTTAACTTTTTTGGTAGTTTCTTGTGCTCCTTATTATTATTTTCCTACATGCTGTTGGTTATTTTTATTGTTTGCTTATTGGGTCAAGCTACTCATGTCTTAGCTTGCATTTGCACTACAAGAAAGAGGTGTGATTCACTTCTGGTGTTCTAGCTGACTTGATATGTTCTTGTTCATTGATGCTTACTGGTGTGTGTCTTTAACAGTTTTTTTTTTCTGGGTTTATTCATTTTTACATTTTGGTGCTTTTTTATGGGACTTCTGAATTAGTTTTACGGGACTTGAATGGGATCCCAAATTAAATTTATGGGATTAAGGTATGTTTGGGTGTTTATGCTCTTGGTGGTGGATGGGGTGTGCCCTGTAGAAATTGATACTGGTTTAAGAATGGGTTGGTCCCTTTCTCATCTCACGGCCACAATTTTTTTCTTTTTCTTTTTAAATTATAAACATGATAAGTGTGTGTTCGCGCACTGCCCGTGTGCGTGAGTGTGAAACAAGGGAAAACAGAGAAGAAAAGATGTAAAAGAAAAAAAAAAAAAAAAAAAAGACTGCAAAGAGGGTGACTCTTAAAGCAGTAACTCATGACAATTTCCAGATTAGTACAACTCTTAGAGCAGTTACCCATGACAATTTCTAGATTGGTATTCTAAGTGTGATTGTGTATGCCTGCTTGCGAGGAATTTCAGGTTTAATTTGTAATAATTGTCTGCATCTCATTTTATCATTTGCAGTCCTGTTCCACTGACCAGTCTTGCCTTGTGTGCATTGCCTTAGTATTCCTCTCAGCATATTATAGGGCTTCAATGAATTTAGCAGATTATTTGAAGTTGCAATGCCGAGACAATGTTGATGCTATTTTTTTTCTTCTTCATGTTTTGTTTTGAAGAAGCTTACTCTTTTTTTTTTTTTTTTTTTTTTTTTTTTTTTTTTTTTTTTTAGGGTCTCCGATATGTTTCTACACTTGTTTGTTGGATGGATGGTCAACTAAGTGGAATATCCAAATTTGGGTTAGTCACATGTGTTATTGGTTAAGTCACTAATGAATAAAATCGAAAGGATCTAGGAGATTTGGAGAAAACAATGGGTCTGGAGTGGGATTAGACTTGAATTTTAGTTGAACCTTCAAAACAAATATTTTAAACACTCCTTTGTGGAGCCAGAAACATACAAGATCCCATGCCAAAACAACTCATGCACAAATATCTCATGTTCTTTACATGGCTGCTTTTTGTGTTGGCAGGCTCAGTAGAACTGCACCAATGATATAGGATAGAATCTTGATTAAGGTAATATGTGAGAATCTTGAGAATGTCTTATGATTGGTGGACCACATTATGAATCATTTCTCCAGTAGCTATATGATTGAGGATATATACTGACTTCTAAGAACGAACGAAATTCCCTTTTATGGTTTACTAACAAGTAGAGATAATAATTCCTTGTTGAGGCTATTAGTTTCATAGCGGCATTTATTCTCAAAAGATCCTTGGGAAGTTCTCTGGAATTCCTTATCCCGATGTAAAGAAGTTTCTTAATGTGTACAATGTCTCCACTGACTTTTTCTTTTTCTTCTTCTTCTTCTTCTTCTTCTCCCTCTCTCTCTGCCCTTTTTTTTTTCCTGGTGATACTATTTAGTCGTGATTATTAGTATGCCTTTAGTACTGTATGCTAGTTGGTTTGGGCTATTGAGCTTGGGATGCTTGGAACTACCTCACTGATTTGTACTGTATTTGTTTAGGATGCTATGTCGTGATTTTCCAATCAATCATATCTAAGGCCATTTCCTGATTTGAATTATGATTGGAATGAATACTTGATTCATTGGAATGTTTGAGTTGATATAAATCCTAAGGAGTGATGTGTGACTAAGTGTAACAAAACTTTAAAGTTTATTCCCTTTCCTTGTGTTCTAATTAAATTGTAACCACTTTCCTGGATCAGAACAACTCGTCCTTGCTTACTGTGGCATAAATACCTGCCTATCTTGATCATCCAAATCATGTTGGATGTGGAAACTGGCCTGAAATACTTTGAGCAGATGAGCCTTACCCTCAGATTGGTGGCTATTAAACAGATGGGTTCAATGAAAATGGTAAGATCCAAATTGCATGGGAAAATTTCAGCAGTCTTGATTGTGTATTTCATGATCCCATCTCATTTAGTTAGCATTTGATGCTGACTTTTATTTACCATTTGTTATTTGAACTTTGTCTGGTGATCTTGTTATTCTAATCTTATTACTATCTAGACTCTCGATGACACATTCACATTTTTCCTTGTCATCCTTGAAGTTTTAATTATTGGACACATGCTAGTGCTGATCTTGAGCATGAAGGAAAGCAAACAGAAAAACAGGCCGGTTATTGTATTTTTGCATAGCTCTTACAAAACCAAGGAATGGGTGCGGCCATTACTCGAGGTAAAAGTCAAACACTGCTATGAATTTTCTCATCTCTTTGCCATTATACAGAATTCACAACACCATGGACTAGAAATAAAATGCAATTGCAATTTGAGAGCTGCTTCCTCATATGATTACTAAGCAACACAATATCATTTCTTTCTTTTAATTGTAATTCTTCTTTGACTATTTTAGATCAATAAGGGACGTCACCGTATTCAAGGAACGGTTTTAACATGACAATGACGGTAAGCTTAACTCTAAATATCACCTTTATAATAAGAATT
This sequence comes from Magnolia changhungtana, assembly GCA_030180095.1. NCBI lineage: Eukaryota > Viridiplantae > Streptophyta > Magnoliopsida > Magnoliales > Magnoliaceae > Magnolia > Magnolia changhungtana. The sequence continues at coordinate 1,063,961 of JASAUF010000125.1, read as the reverse complement.
TGTGCTCTTTATTGTCTGTTTTTTAATTATAATTTTTTATATAATTAACACCTTTTATCTCGGAATATGATCTATGAAGTAGCATATGAATGCAATCCTTATCAAAATCCACAGCTAGGGGAGCACAAATAAGATGATTGATCTTAACAGTATGGCTGTTATGGACAGAAAATGCTTGCAATGAATGTTTATGAGTACTTGATAATTTTGGAGTCCTTGGTTAGGGTTTGGGCTGAAAGTATGAGTGTTGGAGCCGATGCTTTCAGAGTCCAAACTCATTCTTTTGAAAAATAGAAAAATGAGAATATTAGTAAATATGGATTTTCTTGTTAAGAAGAAAATGGAAGATGGATTTTAAAAACATAAAAGAGATTTTTTTTTCTTCTTCTTCTTTTTTCTTCAAGAGAGAGAGAGACGAAGAGGTGAGAGTAGGGAAATCGTGGGAGATAGTGGGGGAATGAAGTGGCCGCATGAGATTTGAAAATAACGAGTGTAGTTTGGTTTGAAAATGACGTTTCGCATGCGTGAGATGCATTTCTTTTAAGACAGTAATTTGATTTTACTGAAGATAATTGAATTACATAGGCAAGTATTTAATGTAGGGAACTTCTCTGAAAATGTTATTCTGATAACTAACTTGATGAGAGTAATTTATGGTACAGTTTCTGGACCAATCTCTCTATCATATTCAAAGAAATTCACATTTTTCTTCGTGTTTCTTACATGGTTCTCTGTCCCATTTTTGTTTGACTTAAAAGTAAAGGTGATGAATCTTCTTATTTATTCAATCATGAAATGCAGGATGTTACCGTTAAGGTTCTTACAGATCAAGACTTTCATGAGGATCAATTGAAGGACTTTATAAGGGAGGTATGCATTTGAAACATTGCTAATAATGTTCTTTAAAACTGTACCAATTTATGTATTCGGATGTGCCTCGGAGCTATCCGGATGTTGAGCAGGGGTCCCTGGAAGGTGAGAACTGCTGTTATGACCATGATAAAGCTGTCCATTTCCTATGGACAGCATTGGAGTGGCCTGGCCATTTGAACAGGCCATGTTTATATCTGTATTTGCTTGAAATTAATGGAATAAACCCGGATGTGTGTCGGAGCTATCCGAATGAGCGGGGGTCCCTGGAAGGTGGGAACCGCTGTTATGACCATGATGAAGCTGTCCATTTCCTATTAACAGCATTGGAGGGGCCTGGCCATTTGGACAGGCCGTGTTTATGTATTTGCTCAAAATTAATGGAGCAGACCTGGATGTGCGTCGGAGCTATCCGGATGAGCGGGGGTCCCTGGAAGGTGAGAACCGCTGTTATGACCATGATGAAGTTGTTCATTTCCTATGGACAGCATTGGAGGGGCCTGACCATTTGGACAGGCCGTGTTTATATCTGTATTTGCAAGGACCACACCCTTAACCTATAACCTAAACCTATTCTCAAATCTCAAAACCTATAACTACAACCTAAACCTATAACCTAAACCTATAATCTAAACTCAATTCCCTAAACTCTAACCGACAACCTAACCTAAACTTATAACCTAAACCTATTCTCAAATCCCTAAACCTATAACCTAAACCTACAACTTATAACCTAAACTCAATTCCCTAAACCTTAACCTATAACCTAAACTAAACCTATACTTATAACCTAAACCTATTCTCAAATCCCAAAACCTATAACTATAACCTAAACGTTAACCAAAAACCTATAACCTATAACCGAAACCTATAACCTAAACTCAATTCCCTAAACCTTAACTTACACCCTAACCTAAACCAACACTCCTAAACATATTCTCAAACCCAAAACCTATAACTTAAACCTATAACCTATAACTTTGAACCTATAACCTAAACTCAATTCCTAAACCTTAACCTATAACCTATAACCTTAACCTAAACCTAATACTTAACCTATAACCTAAACCTTAACCTATAACCTAAACCTATAACCTAAACTCAATTTCCTAAACCTTATACCTATAACCTAACCAAAACCTAACACCTAAAATGTATTCTCAAATCCTAAACCTAAACCTACACCTAATCCTAATCTCAACTCCCTAACCTAAACCCAAACCTAAACCTACACCTAATCCCAATCTCAACTCCTAACGTATTCTCAAAGCCCTAAACCTAAATCTACACCTAAACCTAATCTCAACTCCCTAACCTAAACCTAAACCGAAAACCCAAGCCTAAACCCGATTCCGAACCCGAACTCGATTTCCTAAACCTTAACTTAAACCTATTATCAAATCCCAAAACCTATGACCTAAACCTAAACCTATAACCTTCACCTAAACCTAAAACTTAACCTATAACCTAAACCTTAACCTATAACCTTAACCTAAACCTAAACCTTAACGTATTCTCAAATCCCTAAACTTAAACCTACACCTAATCCTAATCTCAACTCCCTAACCCAAACCTAAACCTTAACTTGAAAACCCAAACCTAAACCCGATCCCGAACCCGAACTCGATTTCCTAAACCTAAACTTATAACCTTAACCTAAACCTATTCTCAAATCTCAAAACCTATAACCTAAACCTATATAACCTTAACCTAAACTTAAAACTTAACCGATAACCTAAACCTTAACCTATAACCTTAACTTATAACCTAAACTCAATTTCCTAAACCTTAACCTAAAGCTATAACCTAAAGCTATAACCTAAACTCAATTTCCTAAACCTTAACCTATAACCTAACCTAAACCTAAACCTATAACCCGAACCCGATTTCCTAAACCTCAACCTTAACATATTCTCAAATCCCTAAACCTAAACATATACCTAATCCTAATCTCAACTCCCTAACCTAAACCTAAACCCAAACTTGAAAACCCAAACCTAAACTCGATTTCTAAAACCTAAACTTATAACCTTAACTCAAACCTATTCTCAAATCTCAAAACATATAAACTACACCTAAACCTATAACCTTAACTTAAACCTAAAACTTAACCTATAACGTAAACCTTAACCTAAACCTAAACCTCAACGTATTCTTAAATCCCTAAACCTAAACCTACACCTAATCCTAATCTCAACTCCCTAACCTAAACTTAAACCTTAACTTGAAAACCTAAACCTAAACCCGATCCCGAACCCGAACTCGATTTCCTAAACCTAAACTTATAACCTTAACCTAAACCTATTCTCAAATCTCAAAACCTATAACCTAAACCTAAACCTATATAACCTTAACCTAAACTTAAAACTTAACCTATAACCTATAACCTTAACTTATAACTTAAACTCAATTTCCTAAACCTTAACCTATAACCTAACCTAAACCTAAACCTATAACCCGAGCCCGATTTCCTAAACTTGAACCTTAACGTATTCTCAAATCCCTAAACCTACACCTAATCTTAATCTCAACTCCCTAACCACACCTAAACCCGATCCCAAATCCAAACCCGATTTCCTAAACCTAAACTTATAGGTTATATAGGTTACGGTTAAGGTTTAGGTTTTAGGTTTTACGTTTAGGTTATAGGTTATAGGTTTAGGGTATTTTTTGTTTATGATGTTAAGCTTATATGTATTTATGCGTGAATAAATGTGATGCTGATAAGATTGTTTGTGCTTGGATGAATGTAGTTTATGTTTGGGTTTGGGTTTAGATGGATGTGAATGTGAATATGATGAAATATATTGTATAACAGGTGTATATCAGGATGAATATGATAAAATATATTGTTAACGGGTGTATATCAGGAATTTTGTGTGGAATTTTGAGCTGTACATATAAAAAAAAGACACTTTCAGCGATGAAAATTTTCGTAGCTAAAAGTTTAAAAGTTTTGTAATTTATTTTTAGCAGCAAAAAATTCTTGGAAGTTTTTTTTGGCAGTGAAAATTTTCGTTGCTAGAAGTTTGGATTTTTTTTCTCGAAAATTTTCTCGGCTAAAAAAGACTTGGAAATATTTTTTATCGACGAAACTTTTCGCTGCTAAAAGTCATGAAAATTGTTTTGGCAGCGAAAATGTTCGCTGCTAAAAGTTTTGGCAAATTTTTTTAACGGCGACAATTTTCGCTGCTAAAAGTCTTGGAATTTTGTTGGTAGCAAAATTTTTTTCATTGCTAAAAAGTCTTTGAATTTTTATTTTTATTTTTTGCAGCGAAAATTTTCACTGCTAAAAGTCTTGGAAATTGTTTTGATAGCGAAAATTTTCGCTGCTAAAACTCTTTGAAATTCTTTTTAGCGACGAAAATTTTCGTCGCTAAAAGCCTTACATTTAGCAACAATACGAATTTTTCACCGAGAAAACCCTTGTACATCGGTCTTTTAGCGACGAATTTAGCGACGAAAATTTTCGTCGCTAAAAGTTTTCAGCTGCGAAAATTTAACTTTTAGCAACGAAAATTTTCATCGCTAAAAGTGGTATTTCTTGTAGTGTGATTATCAGCACCATGCATTTGATGGGTCCCCTCTAACCAGTGGGTCACCCAAAAATCAGCCGTATATGGGAGCTCGGGTGGCCCACACGGCAGGGAACAGTGGGGATTGAGCGTTTGCCATTGAAACCCTTTTGATTGTCACAGAAGTTTTAAATCATTGTGAAATTTGTTTTTCCTCTTTATTAGGGTCTGTGTGACCTTATCAATAGTTTAGATGAAATATAAACATATGGAGGGCCCCACGTGGGACCCACTTATGTATGTATTGTAATTCACACCTTCCATCAGTGTGGACCCCACCATGAGTTATGTACTTTATCTATGCCGTCCATCCCTATGGGACCCACCATGATGCATGTGTTGCATCCAAACCGTCTAACCATTTTGAAAGATAATTTTAAGGCTTGAGACTAAAAATAAGACAGATCTAGGATCACGTGGACCACACTATAGAAACAGTGGATTTGAACGTCCACCATTAAAACCCTTGGACTGCAGGTTCGGACCTATATGATATTTGTTTTCCCCTCTTAATCCAAGTCTTTATGACCTTATGATTAGATTGGTTGGGAAATAAACTTTATAGTGGGCCGTGTGATTTATTTAACCGTGAAAATTATTATCTCCATTGCTATTTGTGGTATGGTCTAAATGATCCTTCAATGTGACTCTTTTTGGGTATGTATGAGGCCCATTTTGATGTATTTGTGGCCCATTGTTGAGGCCCACCTTGATGTATATGAGGCCCATGTTATGCGGCCCATTGTGATGTATTCAAGACCCATGGGTTATGGCCCATTGCAATGTACATAAGGCCCATTGGTACGGCCCATTGATGCGACTCACTTGATGAATATAAGGCCCATGTGATGCAGCCCATTTGATGTATTGAAGGCCCAATGAGATGCACTTAAGGTCCATTGCAATGTGTGATTCCACCATGGTTTGTGTAATGATATTTATGGCAGACCATGCCTTAGGAGCAATGATGGTTTGACACCCACATTGTAGGAATAATGTTGGTTAAATGTCCGCATTATAACTCTCCTTAGGGCCCATTGATAGGCCCATACTTGTTGTGTGTAGGCCATCAAGGCCCATCTTCGTTGTGATGATAGTTCATCACCATATAACATGCTTAGTATAACTCCATGATTTATGCCCATACGCATCATATGTATGCTTGATATGAGAAATGTTTGATCATGGCATAAACTGTTGGGCTGAGACATTTACGGGACTCCTTATGAGATGGAGTGCCCCATATGATCGCGCGATACACGCAGGATTGCTGCATGATTGGATAGTATGACTCATGCATCTCGCATATGTGTGACATGACCATTGTACACTCTAGCGATATCAAGCCGTGGCCTCCACAGGTAAATCGTGGATGGCCGTATCAGATACCGAAAATACTTGATTCTAGCACTGTGGGCACTTAGGATGTCCTTAGGTGGAAGTCCCAGAACCTTTTTGGTACCATGAGATGCTCCAACATATAGACCAAGTGGATACACGAGCGCCCGAGTATCAAATACCAGTAGATCCCGTCTCTCACTGTGTCGTGGTCGGTTGGAAGGGGGTGTGGCCTTATCCACCCGAGTGAGGGGGTTGTAAGCTAGACTGAGTTTGACCAGCTCATAAATGAGTCTGCTATCAACGAGCCGGATAGGTATTGGTAGACTACTGGTCAGCCCGATAGTGTGGTCTATTCCACTCACTGGACTGTGTGGCTAGGGAGGCGGCAGTCAGTGTGGAGTGTACTAGACCCTAGTGATATCCTATAGAGGAACTATACTGATATATGTACTTAAGGAGGACTGACATGCTTGTATTGCATCTCGTATATGACATTTGGTTACGGAGGCCTCGCATCGCATGACCTTAGTATGGCCAATAGCATTTATGTCTCGCATCGCATGACTTTGGAACGGTCGAAAGCATTCATGTCTTGCATTGCATAGTCTTGACATGGCTGATAGTATTCATTGACTTACCCGCATATTTTTGCATTACTCTGTTATTGTATACATGACACTTGCCTTGCCCACACACTTACACCACCCTATAAGATTTTGTAAGCTTATGCATGACCGTTGCGTGCAGGTGGTATTGGATCGCAACAGTTCTGAGGCAGGAGTGCGTATCGGATTATTTTAGAGTTTTTTGATCACCTTGTATTTCCCTTTCCACATTGTACTTAAAGTTTTTGATGTAGTGGATATGTGGTGATGTTGTTTTGTGACTTGGTTATGCTTGTGGTTATGCTCCATTAAAAAAAAAATTTCATACTGAAAATCCCCCTTGTAGGATCCCGGGATCAGAATCTGGCATATAAGTGTCAGGAGCTAGGAATGGGGCACTATAAAGGCTGTCGGCCCCAAATTCGGCAATCGAGAATTTTGTGAGCCCGTTTTCCGAGTTTGGGGTGCGATAGATACCCTCAATTTGACTAGTCACTCGCCCCGATCAGGCTACATATGATAAAGATATTGGGCATACAAGATTGATTAACAATTTGAGTGAAATTTGATTTAAACATATAAACTTATTTATTCATCAATCTGGATTGATTAGAATGTCCAAAAACGGTTAAAGGTTCAATTAGTGGATGTGCCTAATAATTTAGTAAAAAATATTTGTTTTTCATAGATAAATTTCAATTTCCATTTAAAAATCACATTTTTTCTTCAAAATGTATATTTTTTTTACTCAATTTTTCTTTGAAAATTTTTAACAAAACCTCATTTTTATTATAAAATATTTCAAAAAAAAAAATTAAAAATTAAAATACAAATTCTGAATTTTTATTTTTAAAATCTAAAAAAATCTCAAATTTTATTTATTTTTCTTAAAAATTTTAAAATGCCAATTTTTTTCTTCAAAAGCATCATTTCGTTTTCAACTTTTCAATTTTCTTTTTTAAAATGATATATATATATATATATATATATATATATATATATATATATATATATATATATATATATATATATTTCAAAATCTCAATGTTTTTATAATTAACTTTTTCTTTTAATTTCAAATTTTGAACATGTTCAGTTATTTTTCAATATCACAAATTTTTTTATTCTTTATTTTTCATTTCAAAATGTTTGTTTTTTGTTAAAGTATCGATTTTTTAATATCGTTTTATCTTAAAATTTTCAATTCTTTCGAACTTCTCCATTTTTTTAAAAGAATTTTTTTCGAACTTGTCAATTTCTATCGAACTTCTCAATTATATTTTATTTTTCAAAATACAAACTCTCATTTTCTTTTTCAAAATATTTTCATTTTTCAATGTTGTCAAAATTTTCACAATTTTAAAATCTTTTTTTTTTTCTTTTTCAGGATATTAATTTTTTTCTCGAAATCAAATTCTTTTTTTCATAATTATCAACTTTATTCAATATTCTTTTTTTCCCCACAAAATTAATTTTTATTAAATCACGATTTTTTTTTTTTTCAAAATCTCAAATTTTCTCAAACATTGTTAAATTTTTTAAACTTCTCATTATTATTTTTCATGTGATATTACAAATCATTTAAATAATAGTTTTAAATTTTAAAAATAATAATAATTTCCACTCATTTGATATGAAAACAAATTTTTTTTTTTTTTTTTTTACATTCAATCAATTGTTAAAAAATAATCTTAGATACAAATATGTACAATTAAACCACTGAAATTCTATTAAAAAAACAATTCTTAGACTATAGAAAAACATAATTTTCCACTATATTCTAAATAAAAAATAAAAAATAAATGTTCAAGGCAAAAGTCCTTTTACGACTGACGGGGAACCGTCGCAAAAGCAACTAAAAGCCATCGCGAATCGCTATTTTGGGCGGGAATTTGTACTGATAATATTCGGTCGCAAAATTAAAATTTGCGACGGATTTAGTTCGTTGCCATTTTACGACGTATCACAATTGTTGTAAATCTCTCGTGACTTTCGAACTAGGATTTTCGAGAAAGACAGGATTGGCAATGGACTTTTTCCGGTAGCGACAGATTAAATCCATCCTTAAACCAAGCGATCTTTACGACGGACGAATTCCGTCGCAAATTCGTTATTTTAGCATAGTGTTAAAGAGAGATGATGATGCAAATGTTGATGTAGGGATGATTACAACTGATATGTGGCTTGGGTATCTCCGAGAGGGGGTGATGGTTGGCCAAATGCTCACAAGGATTGACTCGAGAGGGTGCACGACCTTCTGATGGCTATAGCAGCTAAGGTTTGGGAATGGTTAGGCTTACCTAAAGGTAGAAAAGAATTATCTCATTGAACTCTTTTCCTTTCCTTGGTTGATGGATGGGATGGTCTAAGGCGCTCTCCTTCGTTCCCCTTTCACTTAAGGATGTGTGGTATGTGGACATGAAGAGGAGAAGGGTATTTATAGATGAGATAGGTGGCTTTTTTGTAATTTTTATGAAAAGTTTTGGGGCTAATGAAGGAGAGTTGTGATTGGTTGAGGGTATGGGCATACCACATACACTACCAAAAAAAAAGGGCAAAGGATATAGACCACGTTAGTTTTTTGCTATAGATATAAACCGCAGCTATAGTTGCTATGGTTTTAATCCGTAGCTGAAAAGTTACCACACCATTAATAATCAATGGTGGTGTAAGGGGCTCTTTAGGGCCTAAAAATATATATGTATTCTATCTAAGCCATCTATCTATTTTAAAATATTATTTTAGGGAATGAAAAAAAAAATAGCTATATTGAAGCCTCAAGTGGACCACACAGTAGGAAACATGGAGATTAAATTACATGTGCTTTCTATGTTGTGGTCCACTCAGGCCTTCAATTTACTTTAAGTTTGGGAGAATGAACTTAAATTATTTATTAAAATTAATGGTCGGAATGGATAAACCAAATACATCATGGTGGGCCCCAAGGAGCCCCTAATAGGACCGTTGATGGTCCGTCTCACGAATCGACGCCCAAAAAGTGGGTGCGCGCTCAAAACAGAGTCGCGCCCAAAACTTCTTTCATTTCTCTCTCTCTCTCTCTCTCTCTCTCTCTCTCTCTCTCTCTCTCTCTCTCGTCTGCAATCCTCTCTCTCTGTTCCCCAATCCTCTCTCTCTCTCGTTCCCTAACCTTATCTCTCTCTCTCTCTCTCTCTCTCTGTTCCCTAACCTCATCTCTCTCTCTCTCTCTCTCTCTCTCTCTCGATCTCTCTCGATCTCTGCTCCATCTTTCTCATTCTCCTCCCTCTCTCTCCAATGCATCTCCGTCATCTCTTATATCTCTCTCCATTGCAGCAGCCGTGAAGCTCCTACCCAAAGAAAAATACGCCATTCAAAACCCTTCTCATATCTTTGAGGCATCTTTTAAAACTAAAGGAATCTGAGGCTCCTCTCCATAGGTTTGATATCTTCCTCTCTTTGTGACTCTTTTTTTGTCTTTCAGATTTCAGGCATGCTAACTGTTTGATGAAATGGCTAGATGTAAATAAATAATTTCCAGAGAGCATGCATTTGCACATTCATCGCCTTCTAGATTTGGTAGTGGCTTGTCCCTATAGGAAAAAATGAATGAATGTGAAAAACTTCAGATTGGTCTACATTCCCCATATGCATGTGGGTCATCTCCTTGCGTAATTATCGAGTACACCTTTTGGATGGATAAGGTCCACTAGATGTCCTATAGACTTAGGATTCAGTAAGGTGTGGTGCAAATGTACGCGTAGAGATTGCAAACATCTGATCATATTTCATCCTTTTACTTTGAACCTGATAGTAAGATGTTGCCAAGGACGGGATATCATAGCTAGTTTTGTGGAGAAGAACTTGAATACTATGATAAAATGTGGTGGTTGATACACTAGCATTAAAAAATTGCATGCATAGCATACAGGTTAACCAAATATTTCAAATCATGGGTCCCAAAAATGGCATGGAAACTGAAATTTTATTGATTCGATTATATCCAGCTGATCGGCAGGCATTTAGCACCCATTTGGTGCATTAAAGTCCCATCTCAGCATAGCTATTATAGGCTTTTCCGTCCACCTAATAAATGCTTGATGTACTATTCTATTGTACTGACCATTGTTTGTCAATTAGTAGAATGTATATAGATAGCCTCTGTGGATTCCATAAACATCTGAAACATGTGCACATGTTGTGGAGACCTTGTAGATTGATGCTATCACATGTGGCTGTGTGGTATATATGTATTCATGTGTAGATTGTCTTATGTGGTTCATGTGAGATGCTTGTAGGTATAATCTAACACATTTGACGTACGTGAAGATGGATGGTTTTGATTACAATGTACTGACATAGATGTCACACATGCATACAAAAAATGGCAATCATTCATATACGTCATAGCATATGTTTACTTTAGTTTCCTTGCAAAAGGCAACAACTAAAATTTAAGACAACCAATACTAAAGGTAGGAATGCTCATTAATAAGAATTTATATAATAATTTAACCATTCTTTGTTGCATTATGACATGCTCATCACCAACGTTTCTATGATTCATGATAGCCAAGACCTGTGCTGTTCGTCTGATTTATGTAGCTGACGCCAATTAGTTGGGACAAGGCTTAGGTGATGATGATGATTCCCCTTCCATTTGGTGCATGAGAATTGGCTATAGCAAAGTGTTGCGCAGCACATCAACAATGTAGTGAGCCTAGATCCAATCTCAGGCCTCACCCACAAACGATAAACAGAAAGAAATATAAACTAGAAGTAGATCAAAGCAATCTAAAACAAACCACAAGACAAGATATACGTGGAAAAACCCCAAACTAGGGTAAAAAACCACGGATGTAAACTTCCACTATGAAAACAAAGATTATAAGGCAATATACTAACCTCTCCCTTGGAAGAACATAGAAAACCCTTTGCCCACACCTTATAATAACTTTCCCATCATTCACCTTTTTAACCTTAGAATAACCCTAGTGACCCCAATTTATAGTTTTGACAACTTCCCTTTCGCATCCTAGTTGTGAAAGGACTTGCAACACGAAATCCGTGAAACTCCTTTCGCATCCCAGTTGTGAAAGGACTTGCGACACGAAATCCGTGCAACCTCAACTGGTCGTGGGCGGCCCCAGATGTGGCTCCACTTCTCAACAATCTTCCACTTGGAGACACATCACTATAAACCTTTGTCTTCTTCATCCGGAGTGCACCACCTCCCCGTCTTCAAGCCTGAAGACTAATCAAAGCTAAACAGAGCTTCAGCTTCTCTCTTGTGACCGCCTTGGTCAGCATATCCGCAGGATTCTCACTTGTATGAATCTTCTCCAGAGCAATCGATCCATCTTCCAGTAACGAATGTATGAAGTGATATCTGATGACAATATGCTTGGTCCTTGAATGAAAGGCTAAATTCTTAGCCAAGTGTATTGCACTCTGACTGTCACTGTACAGCTTGCAATCTGCTTGCTTCTTACCCAACTCTTCCATAAAACCTTGCATCCACACCATCTCCTTGCATGCTTCTGTAGCCGCAACATATTCTGCTTCTGTCGTACTGATAAATACTATCTTTTGTAACTGAGAGACCCAACTGACTGCAGCACTACCCAGAGTAAAAACATAACCTGTAGTGCTTCTTCTGCTGTCGATATCTCCTGCTAAATCTGAATCCACGTAGCCTTGTAACTTGATTTTCGATCCACCATAACACAGCCCTATGTCCTTAGTACCTACCAAATACCTAAGGATCCACTTCACAGCTTCCTAATGTTCCTTCCCGGGGTTGTTCATGAACCTGCTAAGAACTTCCACTGCTTGAGCAATGTCTGGCCTCGTGCTCACCATAGCATACATGAGACTCCGAATAGATGACACGTATGAGACTTTAGCCATGTAGTCCCATTCCTCCTGCGTCTTTGCACCTTGCTCCTTAGATAGCTTTAAGTGGTTGGCTAATGGAGTGCTAACCGGCTTAGCACCTCCCATATTGAATCGATCAAGTACCTGGCTATGTACTCTGCTTGTGACAAAACTAATTTCTTGTTTTCCCTATCATGCTTTATCCTCATGCCTAGAATTTGTTTTGCAGCTCCTAAATCCTTCATGAAAAAATCTCTAGACAATTGTCTTTTGAGATCTGAGATGTCCTTCACGCTTGAACCGGCCACAAGCATATCATCAACGTACAGAAGAAAGATGATGTAAGATGTATCAAACTTCTTCAAGTAACAACAGTGGTCTGCATGACATCTCCTAAAACCGTTTCCCAACATAAAACTGTCGAACTTCTTATACCACTGCCTCGAGGCCTGCTTCAAGCCATATAGACTCTTCTTCAGTCTGCAGACCTTGTTCTCATTACCTGGTGCCACGTATCCTGTCGGTTGATGCATATATATCTCTTCTTCAAGGTCCCTATGAAGAAAGGCTGTCTTAACATCTAGCTGTTCTAGATGTAAGTCCTCTGAAGCCACTATACTCAAGACCATGCGAATCGTAGACATTTTCACTACCGGTGAAAATATTTCAGTGAAGTCGATACCTGCTTTTTGTTGAAACCCTTTTATAACTAATCTGGCCTTGTACCATTTCAAACCATCGTGCTCCTCCTTCAGTCTGTAAACCCACTTGTTATGAAGAGCTTTCTTACCCTTGGGTAGAGTGACTAGCTCCCATGTACGATTAGACTCAAGAGAGTCCATCTCATCATCCATGGCCTGCTCCCACTTAACCCGTATATCTGACTGTAACGCCTCTTCAAAACACTCTGGCTCACCATTATCCGGCAGTAGTCGATAATGTAAGGAGGGTGAGTATCGGACCGTGGGTCTCCTCTCCCGAGTAGACCTCCTCACAACCGGTGTATGCGGCTCTGCCTTATCCTGTGGCACTGTAACACCCATGTCCGGTAACTCTTCCAACTCTACGAATTCTTTTTTCTCGGCCTTATTTTCCTGCACACTGTCCTTATGCATCACTTTTTCATTGAAGACTACGTCCTTGCTTCTGATGATTTTCCTGTTTTCTGCATCCCAAAACCTATAGCCAAAATTATGCTGCCCATAGCTTATAAACGTGCACCTCCTGGACTTCGTATCCAGCTTGTTTCTGTGCTCTGCATCAATGTGAACATATGAAGTGCAATCGAACACTCTGAGATGTGCAAGGTTCACTTCCTTCCCAGTCCACTCTTCTTCTGATAGCCCACCATCCAATGGTACTGAGGGACTTCTATTGATGAGATATGCAGCAGTATTCACAGCATCTGCCCAAAAGGTCTTAGGCAACCCTGCATGTAACCTCATGCTCCTGGCGCACTTAAGGATGGTCTTGTTAATGCGCTCAGTCACACCATTCTGCTGTAGTGTCCCTGGAATCGTCTTCTAATGTTTGATTCCATTTGCTGCACAATACTCCACAAACCTCTTATCACAATACTCTCCCCCATTGTCAGATCTGAGATACTTTACTGTTTTACCTGTCTCATTTTCTACCATAACTTTCCACTTCTTAAATACATCAAATACATCAGATTTATGTTTTAAGAAGTAGACCCACAGTTTTCTACTAGCATCATTAATAAAAGTAACAAAATAACGTGAGCCACCAAGATATAATACCTGTGTTGGTCCCCACACATCAGTGTGTACAAGCTCCAACAGATGTGTATTTAGAGCGCGTCCCGTCTTCTTGAAGCTTACCCTCTTCTGTTTGCCATACACGCAGTCCTTGCAGAATTCCAAGTCAATAAACTTCAGCCCTGATAACTTCCCTTTTGACAATAGCACTTTCATCCCTTTCTCACTCATATGTCGTAGCCTCTGATGTCATAACTGCCCATTCACTCCAGTTGATGCGACTGCGAGTGAACTATACGATCCTAAAGTCACGTATAAAGTACCTTCCTTTTTGCCTCGAGATATTACCAAGGCACCTTTTGTGATCTTCCAAGAGTCATTGGTGAATGTCGTCACATAAACGGTACCGACCAACTGTCCCATTGAGATCAAATTACGTTTCAAACTCGGTACATGTTTAACATCCTTCAATTTCAAGATCGTTCCGTCTTTCTGATTTACATGAACATTCCCCTTTCCAACAATATTGCACGGCTCATCATCACCCAGGTAGACTCTCCCAAAGTCACTTGACACATAATCACGCAGAACTTCCTTACACGAAGTAGCATGAAATGAAGCACCCGAGTCTATAACCCAAGACTCATTCCTCGCATCAAGAGATAAGATTAACGCCTCTGTGTCGCTCTCCTCAGACAGATTCACTGAATCCTTCCCGCCTTGAGAGCTTCCTTCTTGTTTCTTGAGCGCCCACAATCACGTTTCTTGTATCCCTTCTTGCCGCAATGCCAACACTCGTCTTTGTCTTTCGGTCCATTAGACTTCTTCCTCGACTTAGAACGTCCGTGTTTATTGCCTCCTTTATTCAGCGATCTTCCTCTTCCTTCAACGTTTAGAGCATTCCCTGAATCCCCTGAAACTCCTGATGCCTTCCTTCTACATTCTTCGCTGAGAATTAGACCAGCCACATCATCAAATTTCAGCTTTGTCGATCCTGAGGAATTGCTCACAGCAATCACCAAACCATCCCAACTGTCTGGCAAACTGGATAAGATCAATAATGCCCTGACCTCATCCTCAAAAGCAATGCCAACGGATTCCAACTGGCTCGTGACTGTATTGAACTCGTTTAGATGTTCAACCACGCTCCCACCATCTGACATCTTCATGTTAAATAGTTGTTTCATAAGATGAACCTTATTGGATGCTGAGGGCTTCTCATACATGGTGGCTAGGGCTTCCATTAATTCTTTTGTCGCTTTTACCTTGGATATATTGAAGGCGACGCTCTTAGACAAAGAGAGTCGGATCGTTCCTAAAGCCTTCCTATCCAGTAAAAACCATTCGTCATCTGTCATCTTTTCTGGTTTCTTCTCTTTTCCTCCTAGAGGAATATAGAGGTCCTTCTAATACAGATAATCCTCCATCTGTATCTTCCAGAAGGTAAAGTTTGAACCATCAAACTTCTCAATTCTAGTTTTCCCATCTTCCACCATCGCTCCCAATAGAACTAAACCAATAGTTCTGATACCAGTTGTTGCGTAACACGCCAACAATGCAGTGAGCCTAGTTCCAATCTTAGGCCTCACTCACAAACGATAAATAGAAAGAAATATAAACTAGAAGTAGATCAAAGCAATCCAAAACAAACCACAAGACAAGATATACGTGGAAAAACCCCAAACTATGGTAAAAAACCACGGATGCAAACTTCAACCATGAAGAACAAAGATTACAAGGCAATATACTAACCTCTCCCTTGGAAGAACATAGAAAACCCTTTACCCACACCTTAGAATAACTTTCTCATCATTCACCTTTTTAACCCTAGAATAACCCTAGGGACCCCAATTTATAGTTTTGACAACTTCCCTTTCGCATCCCAGTTGCGAAAGGACTTACGACACGAAATCCGCAAAACCCCTTTCGCATCCCAGTTGTGAAAGGACTTGCGACACGAAATCCGCACAACCTCGACTGGTCGTGGGCGGCCCCAAATGTGGATCCACTTCTCAACACAAGGAAGATAGCTGCTTGTGATGTAAGCACACTAGTATATGGTCATGCATTTGTCATGCTTTTGATAGTGTGACATCTATAATTTCCTTACTGTCTATATGCCTAAAGAATTCTAGGGGAATGAGTTTTGCAATTCTTGTTCGTCTTAAGTAATTTTTAGCAGTTAAATGTTGTTCCTCAGTTCTGATTTTAATCCTGCCAAATCATCTCAATCTCTGCAGAGTTATGCAGCGATTCTCTACCTCAATCTTTATTAGCTTGTAATATTTTCATGGTAACCTTAATCGAGTTACTCATTCTTCTTGGTGGTCTTAAATCTTGTTTTAGTTTGTCATGCATTCTAGGTTTGCTTGTGGACTGCATAACACTATATTAAGTCCCACTCCAAAAACCAACTGAGAAGTTATTTGCATCATTTGGAACAATCAAATTTGCAAGTACTCTCTCTCTCTCTCTCTCTCTCTCTCTCTCTCTCTCAGAAGAGCACTTTGTTGCATGATTTGTTGCATTTTTATTTTTTTTTTGGACACCTATAAAAACCTGTCTTTCCCTTTATATTTCTCAACAAATAAATCAATAGCAACAAAGCCAGCAGCAAAAATACAAACCCCTCCTGAGAGTTCTCTTAGCTGACAATACACATACCTTTCTAATCAAATAAACAACGCTCCTCCTCGCTCGTTTTCCTCACGCTGCCGGCATGGGGTCGGTTCTTCGATTGCTAGAACTCCCAAATCTCCGAACAACTCCAGGATCAGATAATGTGTCCCATATTTCCAGCCTCCCTTTGGAGCCTCCAATTGCCAACAAGAAAGGGTTGTCTTCTGAAAATGAAACTGAAAAGACCGCCCCAGCTTTAGGATCCTTGGATGCAACGCAGGAGGGTTGATTGTTTGATATATCCCAGAGTTTCACCATTTTATCGGTTGACCCAGTTGCAAGCAGGTTAGCTGCTGATGGATTATAGGAGATTGTACAAACAGCTTTATCATGTGCATGAAGAGTGAAACTTGGTTTGGAAAGAGAACTTGAGTTGGAAGCAGCTGCTCGAATGTCGAAACCTTGAACTGTACCATCTTCAAGGCTGACCACAAAAGAGTATTCATTGTGCGGATCCCATTCCAAGCTTTCAACATCAGCTGCAACCTCCCATTTAGTACTAGCTTGTGAGGGTGCCCTCATGTCCATCATGACCACTGAGCGATCAAAAGACCCACTAAGAAGAACTTCTGGCACATTCCGGTTCCATGCAACTGCTTGGACCTTGTCTGTATGATGTTCCATTGTGAGAGGGCATTTCCCTGTAACCACATCCCAAACCTTAACAGTCTTGTCTGCACTTGCACTGGCTAGGACATTCCTGATTTCCTTGTTCCAGGCAAGACCGAGTACAGAATCTTGGTGGCTGTCCTTTTTGTATTTGACCGATGTCTTCTTGCTTTTTTTCTTCTTCTTGGAAATGCCCCGTAAGACCATAAATGGTTGAACTTCATCAATAAGGTCAAGGTCCCAAATTTCAATAGCAGGTTCCACTACAAGAAAACCGTTTTTTACCGGCGGTCGAATCCGCCGCAAGAAGGTCCGTAAAACCGCCAGAAAATCATTTGCCCGCGGTCACCTAACGGCCGTAATGCCTCGGTCGGTAAAGGCTTTGCTTGGCGGTCGGACTTTTACGACGACGATTGTCTTGGGCCGCTAAATCGCCGGTTTTGCTACGCTACCAGATTATTGGCTAAAAGCTACGGATAAAATCCGTAGCTAAATATAAGTAGTCACACAGTACGACCGTAGCTATTAGTACCGTAGCTGTTAAACCTTTACTGCGGATTTTATCAGTAGCTATAGGGATCATATCCACCGACAATTCATAGCAATAGAGGAAATCTTTCTTAAAAAAAAAAATAATAATAATAAAAGATGTCGATATGCATGCTCATCTTTGGA
Source organism: Magnolia changhungtana (assembly GCA_030180095.1). Lineage (NCBI taxonomy): Eukaryota > Viridiplantae > Streptophyta > Magnoliopsida > Magnoliales > Magnoliaceae > Magnolia > Magnolia changhungtana. The sequence goes on along the minus strand of JASAUF010000125.1, from coordinate 1,046,036 downwards.
CAAAAAAAAAAAAAAAAAAAGAGAACAATAAAAGATGTCGATATGCATGCTCATGCTTTGGACCAAAAAAAAAAAACAACAAAGATTTTAAGAACCGCACAACCTCTACCGCAAAATTTTCTACCCAGTGCCACTGTCACTTTGAATTGTGTTTTTGATTTGTGCTCCTATTTCTTTGCTCCTGCCTCCTAGTTTTGTTCATACCGCTAACATTTTGAGGAAGTGTCCTGATGCATCGGGACGTGAATGATGTCCTGGTGCATCACCGGTTCGAGTACGGCCCATGGTTCCTGATCCTAATGGTTGATACGAAGTCCCCACCAAGGATACAGGATGCCCTCACCAGTTGGAAGATCATAGCCCTCTAATCCGTGCATTAAAAAAGATGGTTGCGAGCAAATCACAACAAGTCCTGAAAAGGGCTAAAGATTGGATAGTTGGAATCTTACAATAAGGAGTTTTGGGGATCTCCCACGCCCCATCCACTGTGGGGCCCACTAGATCAACAATCTGGATAAAAACTATAAAGGATTGAATATAGCCACCGTAGACACTAATTTACAAATCCAACTGTATGATTATTTAAAATGAAGGAACCATATACCAAAGGAGGACAAATATGTCTAATTTTGGTGTTCTGGGTAGACAACTAACCAAATTCCTCATGGACCATGCACTCATAACTTCAATTCATGAACGTCTAGTTTTAGCGTTCTATGTAGACAACAAACCAAATCCATCATGGACCATGCACTGATAAGGTTCATTAAGGTGAGCATTGACACTACATTAGAATATAAAATTCGACACAACATCAATAACAGAAAGAAATCCATATGACTACGTCTATTGTTCTAACCTTTCGAACCCCGATTTCCCGAGCAAGGTTTTGTACATCCTGACAACTTCAGCGCCCTGTTAAGAGGATCAAGAATTACTCTATACTTTCAATAGTCTATGTCAAATACAATCCAGAGAGAGAGAGAGAGAGAGAGAGAGAGTCACCACCTGTGTAGAAGTTGTCCATCTGTTTGAAAAAGAAGATGAAGAAATGCATCAAGACCATTACCAATTACTGATGTTTAATGAAAAGCCAAAGATTTATATGGACTTGAAACAAAGTGTGAAATACTCCAATAGGATATGTGCATGGGAACTTTCCCATGCATAAAGCAGTATTTGGACATGTGGAGATTGAAATCACTGATCTGGACTGTCTATTCAGTCGCAACACTTTTTATAATCCACTATGAAAAATAACACCAGCCGGATGACTCTAATCATCTCAGACGTTCTTCCTTATCCATGCAATGGATCGATCATCGGTGACCAAAGTGACTCTCTGGAACCATAAAAAATCCAAGGTTAGGCCCAACAAGTGGATGATTGAACTGTGGTGTAAAAGAAGATCTTGGCCATTTCATGCTTTTGATTGGAGAGTTACAATCATCCAACGGATATGGTTTTCTCAAGGTAGACTCTGAAGAGAGGTTTGGGCCAAACAGATAGATCAATATTGACCATCCATGTATCCAAATTGAAATGATTTGCATGGGAATGTTTCGATGCACTTGGCCCATGGAAGCCATTTCACAAACTAAAAAGAAGAGTTTCTAAAATTTGAAGACCTACCTTAATATATGAATGGGGCGAACAGGATGAGCCATTGGACCAGCATCCTAGAAAATCACCTACCAAAGATTAGCATTTAAATGGAGATTGATACACCATAAACAAAATATTGGATATTATGGATTTTCGAGTTATAAACTAGAAAAGATTAAGACAAATAAGTATATATAAAAATTTGTGGTTATTATCAACCTGAGGAAACTGGTAATTGCGAAGTCTTGAAACATCTGCTATGCGCTTAACTTGCACGGCTGCCCATGTCGGATGAGAACTCCTACGAAAGCAATTCGAGTATGATTGCAAACACTTGAACCAGTGAAGAAATAAATCCATGGTAGAAGGCAAATCTCAAGCCATTAAAAAGTCAAACGAAAAAAAAAAAAAAAAAAGAATGAATGAATGAAAGCAACAATACCTAATCTCTCCGAAGACAAGAAGACCTTCCTTCAGTGAGTTGGAACTAGATCACGGCATGTAACTCGCAACAATTTCAACATGCCGCTTAATTCGAGTTGACTACAACTTTTGAAATACAAAATTCCTATCCTCGACTAATAGTATAGAAATCGACTAAACCCAAATGTGTGTACACTAAAGCCGATGCACACATCCACATGTGCCAAGATGGCACAATAGGTCCGAGATCCAATCCATCAATCGAACAACACCACTAGATTGACGCCCTAGCCCAAGAATGAGGTTGATCCACTGTCACGCGAGCTACATTCAAAAACAAATTTACGGTTCGAAAAAAACTTGGTGAAGTTTACTAACCATCCACTGCTTTCAATATTACAACATGCTGATTGGACCAGATTTTAATTTGGGAAAAAAATTATAAGGTCAGACCAACCTGATGGATGGATTAGTTCTTGCACCTATGTGCCATGCTGGCACATGTGCAGTGTGTAGATGAGCTTCATTGCACATAGTGTGAGCTTCCCAATTCTCTGGACTGTGCCTAGCCATTAGAAATTCTGAATCAACTGTAGAAAAATCAGAAGATAAGAGAAACCCATGTCAAAAATATTAAGAAAACTCTAGCTATGGGATTGTGTGCTTTCCTTTAGTCTTGGAGCAGTTTTGTCTCTTTGCTGGTTGGAGAGGTTATCCCTTTCCCCATTTTCATATTAACAAGATTGTGGGTCTCATCTGATGATCAGCTTGGATCTTGTACGTGTGCCATGTTCACATATATGGCTTGTTACTTGTAATAATCATGTATTGGATTTAACCAATGTCTAGAAGATCCTTCTAAAAAAGAAAAAAAATAAAAGAAAAAGAAGTGTATTGGATTTTAAAATTTTGTAGAAGCAATCTCGGAGCAATGTTCTTGACCCGTAAAAACAAACCCGCAAATGTTGATAGTTGGAACCCGAATAGTCGCAATTGGCCCGGAAAACAAACCTCACAAATGTTGTCGGAAATTGTTTTCGTAAAAAAGGTTTCACTACTTCCACACTTCAGCTTGGGAAATCTGAAATACAAAGGGAAAAATAAAATAAAATAAATAATTGCGTAATTGGAAGAAAGGGCACAAGACACAGATCCCAAGGTTTCCTCGGGTTCATATGCCATGTAAAGGTCAACGCTTTCTAAGAAAAATATGAAATGGCAGTGTCGCTGAGTTACGACAGTTGAAATTCCTAATGGAGAAAACCTCGATTTGACAATGAAGTTAGTAACCACCCAAGTTTCTCATCTTTTTCTACGAAGTCCATTTTAGGAAAAAAAAAAAAGAAAACCAAAAAGAAAAAAAAAAAAGAAAAGAAAAAGGAAGACTACAAAGGTTGAGACTGAGCTTTTTACATCATAAATTTCTATATTAACTATTGGAAGAGACTGAGCTTCGATGATGATGACCATTGAAAGAGACAAAAAATTCAACGCCTTAAACAATTACAAAGCATAGTTGAGTACTCACCATCCAAACCGGATTTAAGGTATGGAACAGTGAAAGATGAGGAGTTCACTTGATCAAGGCAAACGCTATCCAGCAACGTGTCAAGACATTCAAAAGCAGCTTTCCTAAGCTCAAGGCCATCGTCTACAATGTGCTTAAAAGGACCAAGATCGACAATCCGATCAATTCTTCTTTGCATCGAAACAAACGAAATTACCAAAAGGTGACCATCATATTTCTAAATTATTCAGTAAAACAGAGAAAAAATTAAGGTATGGAACAGTGAAATATGAGGAGTTCACTTGAACATATGTTAGTAACTTGGCAAGTTGGCATGTAGTGCATTAACAGAGAAAAAATATGCCCTCATTATTGTGTTTTGACTTAGCAACTCTAATCGACTCCTTTAGTCCTGATTCCAGATGAAACTTGGATGAGTGACTTGGGTAAGTCATCAATCCCTAGTCCCCATCCTCATCAATCAAAAGTAAAAAATCACATTTGGTAGTAAAAATGAACATATGTTACCATTATTCCCTTGGATGAAAGCATCGCCACATTTATTTTTCAGCCGTCCATTGACATATTCTTTAGTTTGCTCACGTTTATTTTTCAAATGTCCATTGACATGTTCTTTAGTTTGCTCACGTTTATTTTTCAGCCATCCATTGACATATTCTTTAGTTTGCTCATATTTCCATACCAACAAGCTAGAATACCTGCATAATGATAAAGGCACACCAAAAGCACTACTCTTGGCAAGTGATACAAAGAACATACATTGGTAATTTGGCAAGCTAGCATGTTTCGATGTAGAGAACGCATCAATGCCATAGCAGGTGACCTATATAAGTTGCTTTGGATTTTGTCAGGCATGTAGTGACTGGAATAAGAAGAAGATGTATAAGATTTATAACTACAATGAAGAGAGTAAAGAAGCTAACATGCTGTCGACTTGAAAGAGTGAGAACAGTCTCAACTGCTGACTTCCTTAAATGTGGGTGGACAACTGCAGCTCTGGCAACAAAACCACCCATGGAACAGCCGACCAAAGTTGCACTTCAGGCAAGTTTCAACACTTCAGCACCTTCCATGGATCGAGCATCACATGACTCTTGATATTGATCCAAAATCTTCGGACATGCAAGCAGGATCAGACAACATACTTACAGTATGCATCAGAAGTGCAGAGAAAGAGAAACAAAATACATGAATAGATTAGTGGAAGAAAATCTACAACATGTACACGGGTAGATATTGATGTGGAGTGCCTCCAATAACATAAGAGTCTAATACTTATAGGCAAAATGTGCTCCAAAGTCCAAACATATTGCAAGTAAATTTCTTGTTTTCTTGTCCATGTTTAATAATATATATAATGCCATTACATTCCTCATGTAGTGTATTCATATGATAATCCAAACCGTTCTTACATCGTGGGCAATCATGGACTGGTCATGGCTCCAGATTTTAGGTGATTGGACAATCCTAGTTATTAAAAATGATCTAATCATTTTTAGGTGATTCTTCTCTTCTTCTTCTTAGCTTTTTCAAAAACTAGAGTTTTTTCATAGTTTAAAAACCAGAAAAGTCAAACTATAATATTAAACAAAAACTTTTTCTCCTTTTCTTTCTTCTTCTTAGTTTTTTCATAATAGTATTCTAGACTGGAGATTGTCTCACAAGTCAGTCTTTTAGCTACACTGAATTCATGCTTTTTCTTTCCCTTCTATTAGAGAAGAAAGAAAACAATGAAAGAAAACAAAATATATGGTTGCATAAATCATGATGTGCGGCAACAAATTCGGGTGCGGGAGGGGAATTATCTATTCAAAATGTTAGCAGGTAAACAACTCCAGAAAATGGAAGCGGAAGCAGTAGCTCAAGTGCTACTGAAGCAGGAGCTGCATCTGGATAGAATTGTGAATCTAACTAGTGAGTAGTGAGTGCCCATCTATCAGCTTCAAACACAAGTGGCAAATAACACGTCGAAGGGTCGTAACTTCCCTTGATCCTGTAGACAAACGATGACCGCTTCAATCCTGTAGACTGAAGTTTGAAAGGGCAATCACCAAATCATCATTGCAAGACCAATGAGAAAACAATAGATTGTGAAAACAAATGAAAGCTAATACAGTTTCAATGGAAGCTATGATGTATGCTTTAAAGACTGCATAAATTCACATCCCATGTTCAAGTACATTAAGAAGAATTATATTTATTGGATACTCAATCCAAAGTGTACTCGGGTTTTCATGGCCACCGACAATCAGTATCAATAGAGAGAATCTTTCTTATCAAAAAGTAAAAAAAAAAAAAAAAAAAAAAAAAAAAAAAAAAAAGAAAAGAAAAAGAAAAAGAAAAGGTTACCCACATGCATCGTATTTTTTTTTTATTTTTATTTTTTACACTGATCTAAGCGACTAACATACACCGACCACAAAGCATTTTGTGTCTATGTAGCAACTAACTTGGAAATAATGAATATCGTGAGTTCAAAAGACAGGACTTATCCTTGAAAGGCAACAATAGCAAGAAGAATTCTACAAAATGAAGATGTGCCTTGCAACTTTTCAGTTATAGAAATGTACACTATTGAAACCTTTCTGAATCTAACTATGATGTTTACTTGGTGTTAAGAAATGTTTACATGTTTCTCAATCTACACAGACCATGTAAAAGGAGTGATTGTGAAAAAGAATAAGAAAAACACTTGATTAGATGAGACCTGCCAAGAAGTTCAAAAGAAAAGAAAAAAAAGAAGTAAGTTTTTCACCTCTGTGCAAGTCCTATCTGATCAAAGTTAGCGTGCATATCAATTGACTCCCACACCTTTCATAGTCCTCTTCAACATAGATTTCATTCAAAGCCTCATTTACAACAAATTATGTTGTTGCTCTCCGATGCGATCATGTATGGCTTAACAAGAAGCAGATGACCAACTGAAACCCACAAAGAAGGAATACATAACCAAAATGAATATGAACACAGCCTAAACCAGGCAATGCATCTAGCAACAAGAGGGAAAAACAAATGATTCCAAATGCAAAATTGATCAAATCCAAACGCTCTGCATCAGTAATCACAAACACACACCTTCCGCATTATGGATAATTTCTGCAAGCAAGTATTTCAAAATCAAATGAATGGATGCTACTCACGATTAAGATTTTCAGATAGAGGTATGGGAAAGGCATAGTAAAAAAATACCTTCTTAAAAGAAAGCCTCTCTCTTTTTAAAGACACCATCGATCTGGTTGGGTAGTGATAAGATTCATTAAACCTAATACACAGGTTGGTAAATATTGTAATTAGGAAAATGATCAGTTGAAAATACAAGAGAACTAAACATTTCTAGTTCCACGAATACAATTTCTAGATCCAGCAGCCATAGCAGGGTTCAAACTCTAAAGATATCATCACCACAAAGATCACCCATATTAGGCAGAACCTAATCAGCCTTAGATGAACTCTGCATTGTAGTTGAGAAAAGCATACCAGGGGAGCTCTTGACCCGAGGGTCTGAATATCGATCGTAGACAGTTGTTGGAATTCTGGCAATGGGATGTGGAAATATGCTAGCCTTGGTGCTGGTTGTTTCTAACCCTTGGATCCACCCATGTACTCTTTCTACAAAACAGAGCATACGATTGAACCACACAACTCGAAATTTGATCCTGTAAAAATTTTTATACACAGTGAAAATTTTATACACTAAACTCGGTGCATCTGCCATCTCTTCCACGTTCAAAGGCATGGTCATGTACTGGGTATACCAGCTTTTCCATCCATTTCAATGAATATGGTCCAAGTATTGGGTCTGATTGATGAACCACTGCACAGACGGCGCAGACTGCTTCAAAATTGGTAGTCAGGCATCCTAAGCTGTGGGATCGATGGGGCTGCTTTGCGAAAGCTATCTAAAGTCATGTGCAAGGGTCCATAAAGCAGTGGATTATCTGAGCATTGGTGAATGTTGAAGAACTCTAGGATCATTATGGTCCAATTTTGGGACGATGGCCTACTCAAGTGCTGGCCCATAACTGGATGCATGGGTATGTGCATGGATTCAACAAATAGAACATGTGGGATTATTACTCAAGGATCAGCACAAGCAATAGATGCATTAGATGTTGACTGAAAAAATACGAGTCAGTACCTTGCTTAGGTGGACAAATCAGCACACACTCCAAATGCATTTCCTAATTGCCCAACTAGGCTCAGTAGTTCTCCATGGAGTCCATCAACTATGGAGGAAGCAGAAACGGTCTAGATCACGAACACACGCAGCATGAATGCAGATTCATGTTAATTTATAGGGAACAATGCAGGATTTGGTTCCATACAAGGATAAGAAGTCACCCCATTTGTGCATTTCTCCGAGGATTTGTTTCCATGCAAGGATAAGTCATCCTCCTTTGTGCATTTGTACCAGTGTTTGGGTATCTGTGAACCTTATGTTATGAGAAGCATGCATCAAATGATCCTGCAAAGTGGCAAAACGTCAAGGGAATTTGGGCTGGTCCAGGATGAGATGCCCATGAGGTTCACCAATGGTGCTGATCAGGTCCACCACCAGATCATCCACCCTCACATGAGGGCATACGTGACAACCTAACACCTATATGGGATAATTGAGCACAGGATCAGGTGGGTGATAGATGACCTGTCCTCCAACTTGGCTAATCAACCCATCAGGTGGGCAGCACATGCATGATAGCATCTCATGGTAGAGTCTTGAAGCAGTTCATACAAGTGCGGCTCTGAAACCTGCAAAACAAAATAGCGAAAAGAGGATCTGAAAACTACTAGAGTTCTATGGCAAAGATGTTCCTGACAGTGTAAGAGGAAGCAGAAAAATATATACAACTTCCTTATTTTGTCTCCAGAAAAGAATAATGTGAAGGAAAAAACATGGGTTGGATTGCTTCTCTTGGTTTTGTATCTCGAGTCTTTCACTTGTCTCAACTTAACTTACCATTGCATAAGCTTAGCTTTGCAGGTTGTTCATAAAAAGAAAAAGAATAAAAGGAACCAAAGCCAAACATGATTAGATGGAGTAAACTGAAATGAACATAACAAGGAAGTAGATTCAGTAAGCACTGAGTTTTCAGATAGATGGCTTGAAGATGGATAAAACAATGAGCCATTTCTCTTTGTTATTCCTGCACAAAAATTAAAGGGTTTTTTTTTTTTTTTTTTTTTTAAATATATATGTTTTCCACAGGTACAAATTGAAAGATCCATTGATTTAAGATCCTAGGTAAGAAGCACTTTTGGTTTTATTATTCTCGGTTGCTGATTTTCTATGTATAACATTTCATAGTAAGCAATGTGATTGCTTGACATCTAGAGTTGTTTTGACAAGGGTTTTTGGGATTTGGATTCTTATGGGAATTGGGTTTTCTTCTTTTAATAGATGGATTTCTTGTTCTCAACCAGCTTCTACAAGCGTGCAGCAACTTGTGTACAGTTGCACTAGCATGGTATGTCTTGCCACTTCTACAAGTGTGCAGAACTTGCAGATTGTATGCTCAAAGGCCATTTTTAGTTGATTTATACCAAAACCAAATTGCAAGCATCGACAGAGAACATAAGAAACTGTTACGAATGAATTTAGCAAACTTATAACAGAATTATTTTATACGGAGATTACCTTAATCCACTTCATTCATTTATTGCATATATATATATATTAAAAATCAGTGATAAATTTGTTGCATTTTGAATTTGTTGTACCTAATAAAATAAAAAATAATAAAAGAAGTGTGATGAATATGTAATGTGAAGTGCTAATCATTTTGAATCTGCAATGTTGGAACAATTGGGATGTTTATTTTTGGTTCTTGAATGGCCCATCTACTAATAGCTTTCTCATATTTTATACTGAGAAATTGTAAGCACTTCACATTGTTTATGCCAATATAGACGTGCAAAGCCTGAACCATTCATTATGTGGGGTCCACTGTGAACATGTCATAACCTGAAGTCTGGCAGATACATTCATCATGTGGACTACATGTGTATGAGTAAATTACCAAGCAATCTATACCTGAAGGATGTGTGGCTGACTCGATGAACACCACTTGTTTTGGCAAGGCGTTTTCATGTGGGTACCACTTGATGAATGACATGGATCATGCATGTATTCAATATGCAAATCTGATGGTGTATTTCAATTGGTTGGGCCCACTGCGAATTTGTCCAAGCCTGGATGCCACACATGTTTTTCATTCTCTCGTGTAACCATCATTTGGACCCACTATCAACATGCTCCAGTCCAAAACTTAAGCCGGACAAATCATCAACCGGACCAATCGGCATACTTATATTGTTGTGCTTTCTTGTACATTTTTCTCATACACATGTATACCACCTGATTAGCGGACCATCCTGGTTTGGGTTAGGGCATTCTCATGATTGGCCCCACCATATGAATATATCCCAAATCTTTCGCTTGTCTATTGGAATGTGGGTCGCAAATCTAGAGCAATTCCCTTTGAATCCCTATAAGAAAATAGGGAATTCTACTTGTTTCATAAGGCTTAGTGAGGCAAAGGTATTTTTTTTAAAGCAGGAGTTAATTTCGATATACATGTATGAGAACGTATGTGTATGTATGTATATTTTATTTTGTTGCAACTTGGTTATAAGTTATGGAGAAAAGCATCTAATGGGCTTTCTCTATTGCAGTGACTATTTGTTCAAGCTCTTGCGTATTGGAGATTCTAGTGTTGGCATGCTCCAGAGGAAACTGATATACTTGTTTTCCTCATAGGCTGTAGAAGAGAGAGGTGACAGATTTAATGCTTTTATAACTATTTTCCGGTGGACTCATTTACGACTTAAAATCTGGAATTTTGAAAGGACAATCGGACACAAAATGCCGATATGAGCAAAATAAAAGAGTACTCTCTAAGAACCCGAGACACTGTTTGTAAGTTTAGGAAGCAGTGGCTTTCCAAAGATATAAAGAAATGGCCCAACCAGACAAAAGTATCTACACTGCCATACTGACTTCCCTATTTCCCACACCCTATAGAATAGTGGAAGATGGTTAGAGAACTCAAACCAACAATATATTTCTTTGAAAGGAAATGTGAAAAATGCAGACCTTCCATGCAAGAGCAAACAACCATCCCTCAAAATCAGCTTGATTCCAAGGTTTAGGAAAATCCGAGTTCTCACTGTCATCATTCTCGAAAGATCTTTACAACTTGCAATAGTCGATGGTAACGCATAGGAGAAAAATGAAATCCCGAGAAGGTAGACGAACAAGCAAGTCTTGTTGATGGATAGAGAGGATATTCTCGATCGAATCTATATGATAATGTTAAATATACAAGATTAGAGCCAGAGATTAAGATCTTTGTCACCGGACAACAGGTTTATGCGAAAAAGACAAGTGAAGTGCAATAAAATCAAACCAAGATGATAATCCAAACACCAAATTCAAAATTCAAAAATATAAAAATAAATATGGTCCCTACTTTGGTACACAATAAAGACAATAGCTAATCCATGGTTTGAAGACCACCAACAATTAAAAATCAACCAAACTGATGCAGAACCAAATGAAATAACCACAAGGAATACTTCCTATTTTCTAACATAGATTATCAAATCAATAAACAGTGTCAAAGGAAAATTCATTCAAAATAAAGCGTTTTTTGGAATATTACCTATCAACAGCTTTTCCCAATTTCACCACCCAAAGTGAATATACCTCATGTACCGATGAGATTTTGCGGGTCCTCCCACTGCACAGGATTGCAAGGTTGGAATTTGGTAGTTGTTGAGAATTCTTATCTGAATCGAAGATAATATGAAGATGCCGCTCAATCTGCAACCAAAAATGTCGAAAATCATTCAGAAGATATCATTCAATTTAAACCCAATCACTTTCATTGGGAGAAAAGCTCATCCTAAAACCCTAATTTCCAGCAGAAGCATGGGAAAAGAGCGTGAACCAAACCAAAAGCCCTAAACCTAGGAGGGAGAGAGAGAGGTAAGGGAAGGGAATAGAATCCAAAGCCCTAAACCGCGGAGGGGTTTAGATCTGCACTGTTGCGGTGAGTAAAAGGACCCGGATATGGCCGGACTCCGGTGCTCGATCGTGCAGATGGACAAGCAAGTACAACAATTGCGGTCTTCGGTTTGTCTTGGAGGATGGAAGACAGAGAGAGAGAGAGAGAGAGATGAAGCTTCTCGAGCCGGGAGGATGGGGACAAGGGAGAGAGAGAGAGAGAGAGAGAGAGAGAGAGAGAGAGAGAGAGAGAGAGAGAGAGAGAGTCGGCGATGGGTTTGAGAGTGGAGAGGGAGAGACAGAGAGAGATCGAACAGAGACGGAGAGGTGCGAGAGAGAGAGAGAGAGGGAGGGAGATGGAGAGGGAGAGCGCGCAAGAGGGAGAGCGAGAGGGAGTGGAGAGGGAGAGGGAGATCGAGTGGCGGAAATGAAATTAGGGCTACAGAATTTATTTTTTTTAATAGGGCCCTTTTCTAGCGGTCGTTAGAACTGGCTGCGGGCAAAGGTTAGCCCCATCGGTCGGCCAATCTCGTTTTTGTTGTAGTGTTCCATCGAGCCAACAGCTATAAAGTTTCCTTTATCTCCACTTTTGAGGTTACAATCAAGCCATGATGTGCAAAGGGGAAAGGCTGGAAGTATTATATCATGATGAACGTACATGTTTGAATCACCATCTTCTGATTCTTCAAGTATCCAAACCTCGAGATGACTGACATCATCCTCATTACGTGCACAGACTATAACTGCATCCGACGGTTTTATGGTCATGTCTTCAATTTCCTCTTCATCATCATCATCCTTATCCTTCAGATATGGATCCATGTCATTGCTGGGATAGAAAGTGTCACCAAGTCCAGAACTAAATAGCTCAATGCCTGCATCCTCTTCATCATAATTATCCATATCAAGTTCCCTCAGGCCATCAGTTATGTCCTGAAAATTGTTTCCGGAATTTTTGCCAAGAGCGTCTGCTGCAGCTAATGCCTGACCGATTGCATTGGTCTGCACAGCAGCATCAACATCCATTTCCTCATCTTGTTCATCCTCGCTGTGTCCAATAGAACCCCTGTCTTCAAGATCTCTTCAATCTCCTCTTTTGAGGGTGGCTCCGCAACAACTGGTACAACCTTTGAAGCACCTTTTGGGACCCAACACACGGCCGCTATCATATTTTACAGAATTATCCTGCTCCGACGTCTCTCTCTCTCTCTCTCTCTAGCAGGAATCCCTTCTCTCTCTGTCGCTGGAATCCCTTCTCCCGCCGATAAGGTCTTCTCTCTCTCGGCGCTTCTTTCTCTGGCGCCGGAAACCCTTTGGGACGGTCCTCTCTCTCCCTCTCTCACATGATTTGTTGCATGCTGCTTAGACCAAACCACAATTAACAACAACTATTGTGTCTAGGAACCATGATCAACGGTTTCAACTGTTGTAGTCCTAACTTAAATGTAACGAATAGGTAGGGGCTTTGTATTAAACCTTTGCTACTGAAGGCCAGACTCTCAGCCCACATGGTTCTATTGTCCACATACTACTTGCATATGCAAATGCTTTACATGTGAATTCTTGGCTATGCATGTACAGCTATTCCAACACAAGTATACGACGCCCTCTTGTTCATTAATGAGGTTCATGTGCAGAGGTACTCTCTCTCAGAAGAGTACTTCGTTTTTTCAGTAGCAGTTTCAATGGGAAAGTTGTAGCAGGCGAATTATGCAGTGTTATTGATTGGGTGGAAAAAAGTGGTTTCAGAGATATTGGTATATTACATATGAATTTGGTCTGGAGATATTGGTCATTGCATGCAAGCTTTGAATTAGTGTTTTGTTTTTTGTCACATATGATTTCAGTTTGAACGTATAAATGCATCAGTAATGAACAAAATTTTGGAGATGTGACTTTGTATTTCATTCTGTTACCGACCAATCAGCCCATGAGCAATGCCGAATTCAGCTTAGGCACGATCATATATGTGTGGGTCATGTAGTTTACATAATATCTACTTCACTCACTTGTCAACTTTTGCTGTTAGCTGTGGTAGCCTGTTTCCTTGACCCATAGCAGGAAATAAAGTAGTCGGTGTGATGACAGCAGGGCAGACCCTTACAATCGAACTCATGATCAATGCAGGTATCCTTTTGAGATTTTAGCAAATGTCTAGCATTTCAGTACCTTAATTTGTTAAATTCATTCTGATAAAAGCTTCCTTTGTAGGAGTTTGGCGTGACCGGTTATAGCCTGATGGATGGATGGTTGTTTCTGAAGTTGGCAAGTGTAGTGCTCAGTTCGAGCACACTCTCCTGGTAAGTTACATTTCTGGCTAACATCTATTTCATTGGTATGACCAGCTAGATTTATAGATGTACTTTAACAACAGTCCCTATACTAGTCACCTCACCTCTTCTTCTCCTTCTTTCTAAACTGAACATGGGCAAATTCAGTTTGTAGCAATGGTGAAAGCAATCGGGATTTGAAGCTTGGATTAATTCATGAAAACCCTCTTCATCAAAATATTTGTCGGTATGCAATTGGAACATGTTCCTATATGAATTCATCTAAAATCAGATCAATCAGTGGGCCGATTATCGATATCTAATTGACCTGCTTCTAATTTTTCTTTTCGTTTATTGCATAGTTTTGAAATTACCCATATCAAAATTTTCAGCAAAATTGTGGAGATGTAGGGTAAAACCCTGTGGCTGGTTTGATTCTTTCATTGTTTGGGTTTCTTGTTATGTTTGTTTCTTTATAGGTAGGAAACTGCGATTGAGAGCAAATGGGTTATCGATTCAACACCCTTAGCTAGTGAAGTATCTAGGTTATCGTCAATGACTAAGGGTGTTGCTTCCCTTAGTGAAGTATCTGGGTTGAATGGGTTTAAGTTACATTCTTGTTTTTGAACTACAGTCCAAATGCAACCTTGACTTGTAATGAACTCAAATATAGGAATTTCACATCTTGTACAATTTCCTAATGCCACAAGCATGATTGCCTAGCCCATCTACATGCAAAGATGTCATGTGCAATACTCAAGATCCAAGCACACCTGACGTGTTAATTACCATGCCATAGATGCCCTACTCCAACAATCAGGCCAGTCCACTCATCATGTGGGCCAGAGCACACAAATGGCTTTCACTGTCAAAGAAATCTTGTTTTCTAGGCATGCCCCAGTGAGCAGACTGTCATGACTTGTGGGCAAGGGAATGTACATAGCGGGGTCCACCTGCCGATGGCTTGGACACTCATCGCACATGCCTGCATATAGATGGGTCGAGTAATGCAAGGTAGGATTAGAAAACCTCAGTCTGCAGTAATCAATCCGAATTTTTTTAGGCAAATGAAATAGAGTTGAGCATGAAATACATAAATATATAACACATTAGAATTACAAAGATACAAGCTTTCAGCTAGCTGTTAGTGTGAGGGACACTTCAAGTAGATTTTTATTTTATTTTTCTTTCATGAATGACTAAAATATATTTCAAAAAAGAAGAAAGGATAATACATCAGCATCTTCTCAGTTTTGAATGCACACAGACACTCCACAAACAACTTTTGCTGAAATTTCTTTCCATCCATCGAGGATTGCATGGACTCATTTTAATTTTCCTTATTCTTTTGGCAAACCAGGTGATGCTGATGGCAAACCAGGTGATGCTGATTGCATGGACTCATTTTAATTTTCCTTAATTTCTTTCCTTATTCTTTTGGCAAACCCAGGGACTGATTTGCACAAGATTCTGCAGCTGCAAGTGCTTGATAAAGTATATCCCATCCACGTAGTTTTGGAAGAATCTGAGCTTAAAAGAGATCAGCTAGGTAGTTCCCATAACTCCATCCAGGCGCAAGAGACCACTAAAGAATGGGTAAGCAGGAAATTCGGCCACGAGTCTCAGGAAAACAGGGCCGATAAACAACGCCCGACAGATGTTTGCATAAATGCCGAGACGAGCCAGCAGCAAAACTCCCCACCCCAATGCGGTTTAGAGGTTGACGATATTCAACCACGACCACCAGACAAGCAACCGGAAGCAACATCTCCACAGGGCCGGACAAGCAGTAGAAATCTAGCAGCCACATTCCTCCACCCTCCGCAAAGCCCATCCCTATGCCAACTGGATCAGCGCCAGCTCCAAAACAACCAAACTACTTGGAAACCAGTATTGTCAGTGGAATCAGGAAACTCCCTTCAGATAAAACCTAATCATTGCTCAAAGGATGAGCGATCTACACTCCAAATCATGCATAACAGGCGGTCAAAATCTGTTGAGGTCAGAGCTTCTAACAGGATAGGGTGTAGTGTAATTCAAACAGCAAACAACAGGACCATATCTGCCAGTCATTTGGTGCCTGAACAACTCCCCTCCCAGGAATCTCACTTTCCTGTTGATGATAGCCAACACAATGGCAAAAACCAGTTGATCATCCCTTCCCCGAGAACTACACTGGCGGAAGTTGATCTAAGTCCTTATTTTGCAGCATCTGCCAGACCTGACGAAGACCAACCTGATCCAGACATTACTCTCACTCCGCCTCCGACCGTCCAGCTGGAACAGTTTAGTATCAGGTGCAGTGCAGACCCACTAGTTCAGACCCTGAGACAGACAGAAACAATTGTAACAACAGAAATGCACCCACGACTGCAGCAATCAGAGGATACAGATAAAGCAGACATAGCTCACTCAGGTATCATTCAGAGGGAGAAATCAGAGACGTCAAAACTCAGAAGGCCAAGAATAGTTTACTCCAAAGGAGACTGGGAATCAAGACTACGTAGACTCAAGAGAAGGGCTGTCAACTCAGGATGTGTAACAGATGGATAAGACCTTGGTTTGGAATGTCCGTGGGATTGGAAACAAACCTACTATCAGGTCTTGCAAAAGATTAATCCGGGAACATAACCCGTGGATTGTGGCTATTCTGGAACCGATGATTCGGGATGAGAGGAGAGTGGGTGTGGGCCTAACTCTTGGTTTCCACAACTCCTGCTCAAACGCTGCGGAAGGAGGTAAGATTTGGGTTTTCTTTCGAGACCAGATCTCTTATTCTATTGTAAAGGTGACAAATCAGCTTATCACCATCGCGATTGAGGGTCAAAATTCCCAACCCTCCATTCATATCTCTATAGTGTATGCCAGTTGTACAAGGGTTGGTAGAAGAGAGCTGTGGGATGATCTTGCTGAAGCTTCTGCTGCAATGCAGGGCCCGTGGGCGACTTGCGGCGATTTTAACGCAGTCATTAATGCCTCTGAGCGAAGGAGTCGCACAGATTTCGATAGAGCAAGTGCTTCTGAATTTGCCGCACAAAGAATAAATTTGGCCTGCTTTGGATGCGGGCTTCTCGGGCAGCCGTTTCACTTGGAGTAACAATCAGGTTGGCGTCTATCGTGTATGGGCACGACTGGACAGGGTGCTTCTTAACGCCAGCTGGACTTCTTCTTTCCCTCTATTCAAGGTGCATCATCTCCCGAGGATTTCTTCCGACCATGCCCCGCTCCTTCTTTGCAGCCCTCATCAGCTGTTTTGTGGCCCGAAGTCTTTCAAATTTCAGCGAATGTGGACACATGATGAATCCTTCTTGCCCCTAATCAAATCGGCGTGGGATCAGGTCGACTCTAACCATCCTATTCTAAATGTCCTAGTGAAATTAAAATCTGTAAAGCAGGCTTTACAAATTTGGAACAAAGAATGTTTTGGTGATATTTTCAACCAGGTAAAGGTAGCTGAGGAGGCGCTGGGGGCGGTCGAGTTAGAAATTCAGCAAACTCCGAATGGGGACCACGCTTCAGATGAGGAGCTGCAGAAAAAGCTCATTGACGCGGTTGAAAACCTGCGAAAAAAAGAATTATGTCAGGAAATCTACTGGAAACAGAAGTCCAGGATCAGTTGGCTGGAAGAGGGTGATAGAAACACTAGTTTCTTCCATGCGGCAACATCGGCGAGACATAGGAAAGCAGGCATTCACAGCATTACGCTCAACTCAGGTCAGGTTCTAACAGATCAAGTGCAGATCAGAGAAGAAGCGGTCCGATATTTTACAACTCTTTACACGTCAGCCACCTGCGACACCCCTTCAAATATCCTTGATGTCATCCCCTCCCTAGTCTCGCAGGAGGACAATGAGATGCTGCTTTCCCTTCCCTCCCTAGTTGAGGTCCAAGCTGCGGTTAAGACCATCCCGGTTGATGGGGCCCCGGGTCCAGACGGTTTCTCTGGTGGTTTTTTCTCCGCCTGCTGGGAAGTGGTGGGCAAAGACCTGCTCAAGGCTACTACCTTTCTCTTCCAAGGTGGAAATCTCCCTAGGGCTGTCTCAGCCTCCCTCATCTGCCTCATTCCAAAATCAGCCTCCCCAGCGAAGTTCGCTGATTTCCGTCCGATCAGTCTATGCAACTGCTTATATAAAATCATGGCGAACGTTATTGCAGCTAGGCTGAGTCGAGTTCTCCCCTCCATCATCTCGCCTGAGCAGGGGGCTTTTATTCAAGGAAGGCCCATCTCGAAAAGCATTGCTCTAGCCCAAGAGCTTTTCCGTGACATCAATAGGAAAGTTCGCGGAGGAAATATGGTGATCAAGCTCGATATGGAGAAGGCCTATGACAGAGTAGAATGGCCTTTCCTCAAGCAGGTTTTGCTCCGTTTTGGCTTCAGCTCCAAGTGGATCTAGATGATTGAGGGCTGTTGGGCTACAGTCTGGTTCTCTATCCTAGTAAATGGTTCCCCAGCGGGTTTCTTCAAGCCCTCAAGAGGTCTTCGGCAAGGAGAACCCTCTCTCCCCTAGCCTCTTTATCATTGCTTCTGAAGTCCTGAGTCGGGATTTAACAGGCCTGTTGGACCGTGGCCTTTGTCAGCCTTTCAGAGTGGCCAGAGACTGTTTTCGGGTCTCCCATCTGTTGTATGCTGACGATACCCTCTTGTTTGCCAACGGAGGCAAAGCCTCCCTTCGTAGGCTGAAGGCTTTCCTTGACGACTATCAAGCGGCCTCGGGCCAAGCCATAAATTATCGAAAGAGCTCCTTCTATGCTAACTCTAAGATCCTGCCATCCAGAGTCAGAGCAACCGAGAGTCTGTTAGGGATCTCAAAGGCGATATCCCACCTCGTCTATCTGGGTGTTCCGTTGGCAGTTGGAAGAGTAAAGACCAGCCACTTCCAGCCTCTCGTCGACAAGATTGAAGGTCGTATAAACGGGTGGCAGGCCAGATGTCTTTCTCAAGCAGGCAGACTTGTCTTACTTACCCATGTTCTTGGTAGCATCCCGATTCACACTCTCGCTGCTACGCATGTCCCAGCTCAGCTTCTGTCTGCCCTCGAAAGGCGTTTTGCTGACTTTCTATGGGGATGGGCTGAAGGTAAAAAGAAACTTCATTGGCGTAGCTGGAAAGGTATATCTTGCATCAAGATGGAAGGTGGTTTGGGAGTTCGAAGGCTATCAGATTCCATGAAAGCTTTCCGCATAAAAATGGCTTGGACCATCCGTTTCAAAGCGGGTTCAACCATGTGGGCAGCTTACATGGCAACAAAATATAGCTCCGATTTGACGGATCACTCCAGCGTCAGATCTGTTAGTGCTCAGTCGTTGATGTGGAAAAAAATTAAAAATCTCCTCCCCTTCGTCGACTCTGTGGTCCAGTGGAAAATCGGTGCTGGCAATTGCAATCTCTGGAGTGTAAATTGGACGGGCTTAGGCCCTCTCCAACGCCTAGTCTCGGCTCCAATTCCTGCTCACCTGCAAAATTTACAGGTTCACAATTTGCTGGGACTAAACGGCCCTCTTCCTCCCTCTGTTGCCTTTTGCTTTTTACCTCAGGACGCGATAGATTATATCTTCCAGCAGGGATTCTGTATTTCCGAGGGCCCTGAGCTCCCGATCTGGCCTCTTACCCCGTCGGGTGGCTTCTCAGTTAGCTCCGCTTGGTCTGTCAGTAGAGCCAGTAGCGTCAGAAAAGATTGGGCTGCCTGGGTGTGGTATGCGAAGATGCCGCCAAGAATCTCTATTTTCCTTTGGAGACTCTTGAACGGGGCCATTCCAGTCGATGCGTTAATCCAAACCCGGGGCATTCAACTAGCATCCAGATGCGACTGCTGCTCGCATGCTTCTGATGGTGGTGCAGCGGTGGAGTCCATTCATCACATTTTTCTCGACAGTAAGATGGCTAAGCTCGCCTGGCACAGTTTGGGAACTCGGTTTCGATCAGCGTCAATCGCCTTGTCAGTGGAATCTAGATTGGCTCAATGGTGGGCCGCCATGGCAGTTTCGAGAAGCTCCCCGCTGATCGGTAAGCTCATTCCTGGCTGTTTGTTATGGGAGCTTTGGAAAGCGAGAAACTCAGCTCAGTTTGAGGGGAAGATAGTTCCGCTTAGTGTGCTGATGGCGAGAGTTGCTTGGTGGGAGTCCACCATCCATGACTCTCTGCTCAGCGCCCACAAGGTAGGTTCGGCGTCCAGAGGCGCTCAGCTGAACCTAGTCCATGGCTCGCCCTTCCCAGGTGCGTCTCACATCTCGAGGTGTCCTGTCATGGTCAAGTGGATCAGACCTTGTTTTAATTGGGTCAAAATGAACGTTGACGGCTCCTCTAGAGGCAACCCGGGCTTAGCTGGTGGAGGAGGAATTTGCAGGGGTGATAAGGGCCGATTCATTTGCGCCTTCTCTTCGGGCTATGGTATTGGTTCTAATTCCTATGCCGAGCTCCGTGCAGTGTACGAGGGCTTACTCCTAGTCCTCACTTTGGGGTTCCGTCATATCATCCTGGAGTCCGACTCCTTGCAGGTGGTGAAGATGTTGAATGGGATAAGCCAGGTGAGCTGGAAATGGAAATTTTGGTTGGGGCGGATTTTCCTATTGAAGAGCAATGGTCGTATTGAATTCGCGCATATTTTCAGGGAGGGGAATACCCCGGCTGATGCATTAGCCCGCCTGGGAAGCGAAAGTCAGTCCTCTGCTTCATTTGATCGGCTCTATGATCTCCCGCCCAAAATCCGTGGTCTCCTCTTCCTAGACAAGGTCGGTCTGGGGTCGATTAGAGGAATTTAGCCCGTCGGTGTTTCTGTTTTTGCGTTTTTGTTTGGCGCCTCCTGCTCTATTTTCTGTTCACATGATAGGTCTCCCTTGGTCCTTTTTTCCAGGGGAGGCCCGAAATCTGTCTTTGTAATTTCCTGCTTCTTCAATGAAATTTCTCCCTTTTCTCAAAAAAAAAAAAAAAAAAAAAAACCAGGTGATGATTGTGGAAATCAGTCCTCTACTTGGCAATGATCTGTATTTTCTGGAAGAATTATGTACATGATTGTTGTGGCCACAACATTTCTTCGGTGGTATTTTCCTTGAGCTTTAATCAGAATAGCAGCATGGGTTAGCAAGGAAGCTACCAGCTCCGATAATGCCAAAGAGCCGACATTCCCTTTCTATAATGAACAATCAGTTAGTCCAATTATCTATTTTTATGAATTATTGATTGTATTATTTTCTTTCCAAAAATCAGGTCTCCGCCAAAACTTCCTGAGGTTATCTTACTTGAAGACCTTTCCATGAGCATCGCTTTGTCATTGAGACAAGAAATGAACAATGCTTTTATCATTGGGACTTCAGAAAATATCTGATGGTAATTTTTCTCATACAAAGATATCTTAATGCTCTTGTTATTTGGACATAAAATGATGTTGGGAAAAAAATTTGTGCAGGTGATTGTGGGCTTGTGGGTTGTTTCTATAATTCGTAGTTGGTTCAATTTCTTGACTCTCTTCTACATAGGTCAGTTCTCTTCAATTCTAAAATGGAAATTCTAATTTGAAATTGGATATGAGTTGCTTTCTTGGTTTGAATGCAGCTTACCTATTATATATATGTATGTTTGTTTGCATATGAAATGTAGGATGTAAGTTGTCATGGTCATGAATAAAATCATTTTTTGACTCATGTTCTGAAGAATGTGAAATTATGGTAATGACCGCTTTAGTTGAAGTGGGATTATGCCAAAATGTCCTAGAGGGGGGTGAATAGAAATTAAAAAATAATAATAAAATTATGACAACTTAAAATCCTATTACTCTAAATAAGCATGCATCAGGATTTCTTCAGAGTAACTCTAATTAAAGGCTTCCAAGCCTAATAGAGGATCCAATCATAAAATTATTTGAGAGATAAACATGATGCAAATTAGTTTATGATAGATGTGACTGTGTGTGCGAGGTGTGATCTCAGATAATCAAATATGGAAGCATTTAAGGAAGTCACACAAGCAATAAAAGACAATAACAATCTCAAATACAGTCATTTTTATAGTGGTTCAACTACTTGTCTACTCCACTTCCGACGGACGCACTCAACTCTTGAGTGTACTAGATCTCACTAAAGGAGGTTTCACAATAGGTTTACCTCAAATCGGAGGTTTTAAATCAGGTTCACCTCTAACCAGTACAACCTACACTTAGGTTGACACAACGTGTCTACATGACACAGTTTATGCTCCCATGAGCAAGGGTCAACACACAACACCCGACTTTTAGGCCACACTGGCTACGGATCCACACAAGGAACCTAACGGAGGTTTCACAATAGGATCACCTCAAACCAGAGATTTTAAATCAGGTTCACCTATAACCAGTTTATGCTCTCCACAAAGCACCCCCACGTACACTCCTGTCGAAGGCCTCCTATGAGGACTTGCAGGAGGGAGAAACACTTTAGACCGAATCCTACAGAAGGAATGATCACAAAGGTCCTCTGGACTCTAATGACTTACAGATAAGTAAATGAGCCCCATTCAGCACGTTGATGAAGATCTCCTCATTTGATGATGAAGAATCTTCAGCTCCCTTGAACCGCAACACAGAAGATGTAGCAATACATGATGACGAGTTGAGTCAAGGTTATGATGGAATCCTACTCTATTAAATGTTTTCCTATAAGAGAGATAGAGCGATTCTAATCATCTATGCATTCAAGGCATCCCATCTTAATGATTTGCCATTAAGGTGGTAGCTGCAAGATCCTTGAACACGGAAGTTCATTCCCCAATCCACTCTATTGAATGTTAATGATGAGGGTAGATTGGAGGATGAACTCCCATGAGAGAAAATGCTTAAGGTATATGGTATGGGGTTAAACACACAAAAGCACTCTTTATTTTTCTCTACAAACAACTAAGGGCAAGCTCTCATTAAATAGGCAAAAGGTTCCAATGGATATAAAATGTTTACATTTTTGACAGAGTTCGATATCATCGAGTAGGGTCGATATCATCGAGCGTATACTCTTGATAGCATTGACTAGCCGCTCGATGACACGAACTCAACTATTAAACACTTTTAAAACCTTTTGCTAGCTGGTTGAGGAAATCGAACGTGTGTCGATGTCATTGGATTTCGAACTTCGATTTCATCGACATGAGGTTCGATTCCTCGACATTTGAAAATGTGAGAACACTTGCCTTTGAAATATTTCAGGTATATGATATGATCGAGCATCACTCAATATCATCAGAATTTGAATATCAATGATATCAAGGGCAGTATCGATTCATCGATAATTCTAAGAAATTTTCCTATAAGCTAGTTGGACAGTTTATGTCCACTTTCGATGACATCGACCCTACCTCGATAAGATCAATATTTGAATATCGATTTTATCGAGTGACTCTCGATCCAAGAAAAATAACCTGAAAACATGCTGGATAGATTTGTGTCCTAATCCGATATCATCGAAGGGCTTTCGATATCATTGAAATTTGAATTTCAAGGATATCTAGGAGCTCTTCGATATATCGAGGATTACATGAATTGCCTTAGCAATACTTTGGATACAACAGACAAAATGTCAATTTTATCGAGTCGGCTAGATGGACTCAAGATTCAAACTTCGATGATATCGATCAGTCCATCAATTCATCAATAATTCAGTCCAGACATCTTTGTGGTTGCTGGACATCTTTGGTCCTCATTTCGATAAGATCGAGTGAGCTTCGAGGACATTGACAACATTGTTCGATTTTATCAATCCACTTGTCAATAAATCGACATAAGCAGAAAACTTAGAGATTTTTTTTGAGTTTGAAGAGTTTGAAAAAAGTTTTCTAACCATAATTCCTTAGGTGTTCTATCCAATTTTTAAGGGATTTAATTACCTGGTGTTTTGGGACATGGGATGTGAGACTAAGATATACCTATGGCTAGTTCGGGCACACATCCTGTTGAGGCAAACGCTTGATCAATCTTCCTATGGGGCTCATTCGTCTAGCTGACTCAACAAACACGCTAATTGACAAACCAGGGCACTTTCAATCTCCCACTTTGTCAATTACGTGACAAAATACCAAAACACCCTATAACAACTTCTAGACAAACACCCTAAATTATGTGTACATGAACTTTACACAATTTTACAAAGTTATCTAGTGAGCACACACACACATTTAGTAGCTACTCCCCCTAAAAGTAATCTCCCCCTTTCTTCTTGTAGCTGCTCCCCCTAATACCTGTACCACCATCCACAAACACGGATATACACAATTTTCCTTCGGGGTGTGGATTTGTTCTCCCCCTTTTTGTCAGTCATTAGCAAAGGATAATAAAATAATGGATATTGACTGAAGTTGAAGCAAAAGTCCGATAGCATAAGCATAATAGATAGATGTACAAGAACATCTCATTACAGACAACATGTATGCATATTAGGGAAAAGGGGAGCAGTGTAGTAAGCAGATAATATGGAGATAAAGATCAAGCATCACACTCATCACACACCACTATTGATATAAACCAGATAAAAATAGGGGATAAGATTCACAGATGATACCAGCATCCAAAGCAGACCAGTAAGTATATCAAAGAAACATGGCAGTAAAGATATATATGAGGTATAAACAGCCATAATCGAAATAAATATCCAAAATGAGTATTACCCAAGATTGGCAGTAGTATAACCTCCATCCCAACCAAAATAAAAACCAAGCCCATCCAAGGGCACCCAAAAGTAGCCAAAAGTATCTATCCCCTTCATGGGCATATACATATTCAAAAAAAAAAAAAAAAAAACTTGTCAGACTATGTAGGTTAGTAATCTATCGCATACACTCATGGGATCATAGGGCATTAAAAAAGATACCAATGCCCATATATAGCGGATATAAGAGAAGAGTGTATATGACAGTTCCCGGATGACAACACAATGGCGGAGGAGCAGAGGAAGATGGTGATGTGTCGTCCCGACGGCAGGTGATCAGATCTACCAATTGTTGTACGGACTGCTGCACCCCATTCACCAGACGTTCCAGGACATTGAACCATGCATTTGTTGACTCCTTCAGCTGAATGACGTCTCACTGTATCGCTTTAATCCGATCCTGATGTAGCTTGAACCTTTTTGCATGCCCAAGGTCGGACGGGGGGCGGAGCCTGTTGGGTTGCGAGAGGGTCACCCTCAGCCATTCCAGTGCCTTCTGCTGGAGCATCCCCTTCACCATGTTCTCCTTCTTCTTGAATCCCTTCCTCGGGTAGGTCTTTGAGAAATTTATGGAACTTTAAATCCATCCTTCTAATGTTGTTCTTATTGAAGTGTTGAAGAGGAAATTCCAGATCATTTGTTGGTGGAAGACTGATCGCATTGCACACAGTGTGAATGATCCAAGGATAGGGCAAATGCACATCCCGAGAGGTATGAATTGAATATACTAGCTGATGAACAATCATGGTAGGAAGGTAGACTTTGATCCCTGTAGCTACGGAGTAAACTACCATGGCCATGAACCCGGTGAGATCCAAATGATTGGTACTTCTAGGATATATGTTGGTGGTAAAGATACCATGCAAAATACGATATCGAGGTTCCATGAACTTTGATTTTAGCGCATTGCCTTGATACCAGAGGATATCACGACCATGACAGAGAAATTTGGTAACCATGGACTGGGTTTCAACGCTCTCAAGGTCCAAGTTTGGGAGACCGACGGGTGATAAAGTAAGCCCAAGGATGTTTGCAACCGATGCAGGAGTAATCTCTACATCATTACCATCAACAAAAACCATGATGGACGGAGGATCAGACACCGGTGAATGATAGGAAGCAAATAAATTGTAGCTCTGTTCATAGTGACATGGACTCCCCAAAATCGAGGAGAGGTAGCCACCCAATTTCGGCTAACAGGGGTTCCAGATTATTGGATTTTAAACATTCCCTATCTACCCTCCTTTTAAGAACTAACTTCCGTCCAGTGTATTTGGCCAGCGCCGGATTCGCCCTTGCTGGAGGAGGGGCTAGTGCTTCGGATTGGGACCCGTCGCGCGATGTCTGCCGTGTTCGCTAGTGAGTGGGAGTCCCATGTTCAGGAGGTCTCACCCATTCTCTTGGGGCAAGAACCTTTTACCTAGAGGATCTTGAAGATTCTCTAGGGCCTGACGTCTTCCCTTTGTCCTTTCCCATTTTCTAATAGTCATAGAGAGATGTTTGAGGAATTTGGGGATAAATGGACAGAACTGCTCTTGAAAAACTTGAAATACCCAATAGGGACAAGATGAAATCTTGATGAAAGGAGAGAATCGAAAGGGCATTACCAGATTTGAAGGACGTCGATGACTCTCTAATGAAGCTTCATATGAACCGGCAGAAGGGGATGAGCAAGGAGAAAGAGAAATGATTTTTAGATGAAAAATGTGATTTTTCCCGCTCGACCGCCTTTTATTGGGCGGCATAGTTCACCCCATGGGATGTGAGGCTAAGATATACCTGTGGTGAGTTCGGGCACACATCATGTTGAGGTAGACGCTTGATTAATCTTCCTATGGGGCTCCTTCATCTAGCTGACTCAACGAACACGCTAATTGACAAACCAGGGCACTTTTAGAATGTCATTTGTCTTTTGGCATTGCAACATTCATGGGAGGTACAGGGATGCAATGGACTTTTTCAAATAAGGACTCGAAGATGGAGCAAGCATGAGAGATTGTTGGGAAGCTAAAGGAGAGGTTCCCTAGAACTGCCCAGATGTGGAAGGATGTGGAAGATGGTTGGCCTCAAAAGGGAAGACGATTTAGTTTGTTTGGTTGAGGTGAGAATGAGGAATTGAATAACCATTATAAATTTTCTTATCTCTTCTTGATTAAGCTAAATGTTAGCATTTACATTAATTGTGCATCTAAACACGCCCCAGTGAAACTGTCACAACTCCACAACATCAAAACTCATGTTGAACTTCAGCTAGACCAAACCCTTAATAACCATGGTTTTACTTTCCCTTTCCCACAAAAATTCTGTATCTTTTTTCCACTCCCAAGTTTGAAACGGAGCTACGGAACTTTGTGTTAGAGAAGAAGATTCATATTCAAGTTCACTTCATCAATAAATCACTGACTGTAGCTCCCTATTTGGCTGCAATTGATGTGCTTGTCCAAAACTCGCAGGTACCATGTTATTCATAAAAAATAATCAAGTATTGTGGTTTTGTAGTGCTAGAGGAAAGCTAATGTTGTATTAGAACCTAATCTGCATTTTGTGGAAGCAGAGCCGTTTAGCATGAGGCACAAAGTGCAGATGGCAGAATGTACTGATAGGAAGTGAGTCAGACTGGCCATTTTTGGACTATGCCCACCCAATTTTTGTTGTTGTTTTTGTTTTTCTACTCAAACCAATTTGTTGAATCTTGAGTCCAGTTCTGTGGATGACTCGTGGGCCCATGGCACTGAACCAGATTGGCAACTAAGTCCAAGTCTTTTTCTTGGTTGAGTTCTTTTTTTATTTTTCTTTCATTGTTTTGTCCCCCTCTATTGTTAGTCTGTAAATATGATGTTGAACTCAAAAGTTGCCACATCTTACATATATGCATGCCATTCACTCATGATTGTTTACATCTTAATCCTTGCAATCACTTGTGGATGTGACAATGGTTGTAACTAGCATCATTCTGGGTCCATATGCTTTCACTTGCAGAAATTACCGCTAAATGGAAGTGTACTTTAAGCTGAATATCGTTAAATACCCGTTGGAAGGTATATCTTCAAATTATCAGTTCATCTCTTGTAATCAACAAGAATTTTGTTCTTTTAATTGATTGGAAGTGTCTGATTTTTAATTAGTTTGTTATTTGTTCCAATGCAAACTAGTAAATATGCAAAATTCCACTTGTCATTTTGTTTTTTACAGAGGCCAGAGTGCTTCATTGTTGTATGAACAAAACAGGAAGTCAAACAAGTGAAGTTCATTAGGATATCTAAAACAGTTTAATTTCATTTTTAAAGAAATGGTTTTGACTGAATTGCTCCATTTCAATCGGCAAATGTCACATTGCCATGCATATCCATCATGTCTTACAGGTATGCAAGGATGAGTTCTACATTATGAAAGGTTGGCCGAGCCATTTTGTATTCTATATGTGAATGGTAAGTGCATGCTCTACTAAAAGTTACACCCTTCGGCAATAATAGCCCATTCATTGGTTGTATCTCTTTTATGCTTCTTATTTCAATGTATGGAGCACACGTATGTGATTTTTGTGCTTTCTGTGCTTTCTCAGATTTTGGGGTGAGCGTCCCTATCTTTAGTTAGTCTTCTTTATCAGATTTCTGTTTTTAAGCTATATGGTACTTCTCAGTTTTCCATTTTGGTGCCTTAGAAATAGTTGATGATTACTCACAGGTAATGTATCAGTGTTCTAATCCTTCGGTAGTACCTCTATTGCTCATACTCTGATGAAGTCCACAGTGGCTGCACCTAAAAAACAGAGAATTAGATGGAGTAGGTAACTGCACGGGTAGTTTGTTAAACCTGTCAATCATCTTAGAGGTGTGGTGAGTGAGTAACGTAACACCTACAATCATCTTCTTCAAACTATTTAGTGTTGTATGTTGTATTCTGAAATTTGTTTATTTAGAAATGTGAATGTAGGATGCATTGTATGATTTGATTCTTATTTGTAATATGAATGCATCGTTTTCTTTCCTGATTGCATTTTATGTACTATTCCTAGCAACATTAATTGTATTAGCTTAGATGAGTTGATCAATCACATCAGGTTCTTGCAATGGTAACAAACACCATTGTTATAATATATATATATATATATATATAATTTTTAAAATAGCTACGGATATTAGCCGTAGCTCTTGTTCTGAAAACCGTAGTTATTGCTAACTTCAGCATATTGCTACGGATTTCCTTCTAGTTTTAGCAACAGATATTATCCGTAGCTATGTGTACATTTCGTTACAGAAAGTATAGCTACGGATTAAATTCATAGCAATAGATAATCCGTAGCCATTGATATCTATTGCTACGGATTTAATCTGTAGCCATACCTTTTTGACCTTTAGTTACACCACCAATTGCTACGGTCGTGCTACGGACTATAACCGTAGCATTAGGTCTTTAGCTACGGTTTTTATTCGTAGCCTATGCCCCTTTTCTGGTGGTGATAACATCCTCCGTTGATTGAAAAGGGTGGCATCGTGTGTAAAATGGTGAAAGCCCAAGGGTAAACTAGTCATTTAGACCTAAGCACAACACTCAAGGTGGTGGAAGAACAACCACCTTAGTGAACCTCAAGTTTCACAATGATTGACATGGCAATCGGCTCATTATGAGTTGCCTACATTGTTGTTTACATCAAAGTATATTCATCAAGAGCTAATATGAGACTAATTAGATACCTCTTTGGGCTTCTTGTTTTTAGGCATTTTGTGTATAATGTTGCATGAGCTTGAGTTTAGGCTTAAATCTAGTCTTGGATCAAAGTTTTGGAGGGGTTTAGCCATGCATAGATCAATTGTTCTATTTCAGGGAGGGGTGTTTACACACACACACACACACACACACACACAGAGAGAGAGAGAGAGAGAGAGAGAGAGAGAGAGAGAGAGAGAGAGAGAGAGAGATAGAGTAATGGAAGCTGTGAGAGGGAGGATTTATGTGAGTTTGTGTGTAAGAGAGAGTGAGAGTGTGCATGCACGTGCACATGTGTGGGTAGTTGTTTTTAAAAGCATCATTTTCAAGGATCAAATTTTGGACTATTCGAGGATTTCTTGGGAATTGAGATTGAAATCACAACTATGGGAAGAGATCAAATGTGTATTTAGTGTGGAATGGAAATGGATTCTATTTCACACCAGTTCACTGCTCCCAAACAACTTCACTTTTTGTGTTTCATACCAACTCACACCTATCAAATGGCCCCTTAAAATACACATGAAGCTTAATTATATAAGCAAGTGATCTCTATTGGATGTGTTGTTTATAAAATGGGAAGCATAGGTAGAGATATTAGTTTTACATTAAGATCGACCTCATGTATGGTGAGATCGTGAGAGAGATGCGAGCCTTGTACTTTTTAAAATTTTCTTGTTATAGTGTAGAATAAAGATTCATTACCAAAAAATTGAGCAAAGAGCATGGACTTTGAAAGTTTTTGGGTATGGATTAAATCCGTAGAAATTTTGCCACGGAATTATGTAACGTCCTGTAAATTTCCGTACAAGTCATGGCGCGTTGACCAACTTGTTAGAAGTTAGCTAACTTAGGGTATTCATGACAAGTTTATGACCCCCGACCATACAAGTCCACAAGCGAGACTAGATCAAACCATCGACCACACCAGAGATTTTTGCCAATGGTCAAAATCCTCATAAGGGTAACTTGACACGCCATTTCGGTTGTATAACAGGCATCACCAGCCCGTTGGGCCCAAGATCCTAGAGGGGCATGTACCATTGCGGGTTTGGTGCCCATCGCAAATATTAAGTCAGGTCGATGCCCGGTAAACTCTCAACTTGAGCCTGCCAATTAAGTGCATGACAAGGTGCAAGTGACCACCATAATAGGTCAACACATTAAAAAGGGGGCCAGCACCCCATTCAGTAGTGTAATCAAGTAGTTCAAACAGTCGAATGTTGGCCAGATTTGGAACATTCGTCAAAGTCATTATCTTGGCCGATTCCATGCTGTCTAGAGTCTAGCAGCTAAAGGGACACCATTGAATCAAAATAGGGTTCTTAAGACCCATTTTGGAGCCTGATCACTAGCTTACAACATACTTTGCCTGATCGATTACTATAATCCTTAGCCCTAGGCGCGGATTTCCTTGTAGGCCTCCCCTCGTAACCTTACTGACCAAAAATGACTCATATAGGGTTAGTATAGGAGTATAAGTGCCACTAGGGCTATTTCCATTAGAATTGGAGTCATAAAAACCCCATTTTCTCACACCTCTCTCCCTTACACGAATTTTCTATTTTTTCTTAGGGCATTTCAAAAGGGGAAACAAGGAGAAGAGAAAAGAAGAGGAAGCAAGGAGAAGCGAGATCCAACCAAGGAATGTTGATCTCCTTTTCCTTGGGAAGACTTCGTGCCGCGATTGGGACTCTTTAAGGTTCCTTAGGACCACAAACAGGTGAGATCCGATCCTCGACCAAAAACCCTAGACTATTGAAGCTTTTTTTTTTCACAATTCCTTATAGACTACGTCTATTGCACAGATCCTTACGCCCTGCGTCGAACTCCAACTTCGAAACCGCCGAGAGAGGAAGAATCGCCGTAAAGGTGCGGACTATTAACCCTAGGTTACCATTTTATCGACCCTTGAGGGCATAGATAATGATAATGGGTTGCGATCTACACTTAAGAACTTTCTCGCTGTTTATTTGAAATGATTTGCAAATGATATGTTTTATGAAATGCATTGTAGTCCATGTGTTCGATGAAATGCCTGATTTTCCAAGTTCTAGTTTCAGCTATTAATTATAAGTTTAATGAAATGCTTAAGTAAACCTAACATATCATGCGCTTAAAGCTATCATATCATATGCTAATCATATGTTAAACTATTAGGATTTTATCCATGTGCAACTCGGTTGATGTCCATGTGTTTAATGAAATGCCTAAGTGAGTTAGGATGCTAGATGCTATGCGTGTGTTAATTATTAGGAATATGAGAATGTATAGCTCCACTAATCCTAATGTGTTTGACGAAAGTCCTGTGTGAACTTGAAAGTAATAACATGCAAACTTAACGTGGCGATTGCTAGGTTGTAGAGACGTGTGATTTCTCCCTACCACAGGGATGTCGACCAACCGCTTAAATCACAAACGGCTCGGTCCAAGCCGGTCGTATTTGGCTTATCCGATCGACCCGGGTTGAACTTGGAAGATCGACAGTAGCTAGACTACACGGCATGCTTGTGCCAATGTTGGTCGAGCCAAAGTGCCCCAGGTCGACCAAACTAGCTTGAAAGTCGACAAATCGTTAGAAAACCTTAGATTGAGTAACCTTGCAAGGAACTTAGAGTACCCACGTTACTACTGGATGAGTCCACTCTAAAAAACAACTAGGAAAGAATCCGCGAGACTCATGAGCCGATCATGGCGGTATGGGACACCGTGTTCGAGCTGTCAACATACGCTGGGGTGACGAGCCTCCCTGTAGTGACCATTGAGCAACCAAGGAAGCTATAAATCAAATATTCCTAACCACAATGATATTGCGAGCGTCTCGCCGGTGCATATGAGTGATGACCCCTATGTAGATCGCGGACGCCCTCCACTCGCCGATGAGCTGTTTAATCTTGTGCATTCGAATGTTGTCATTCGGGTCCATAGTGATCAGTAGGGATGGTCGGTTGGGCTAGTGTTAGCTTCTTATCGACGGGGGAATCATCGTATGGGTCGTGAACCCAATACCGAATTCAGAGTCGTAAGCAAGGAGGGTTTGCGCCACTCTGAACCCGCAAACTAATCAAGACTATGATAAGACAAGGGTACTTTAGTTTTCCCTAACCCATGGGGTGAATAGAATTGACGATATGCTTGATTATTAAATTGTATTTTTTGGATACATAAGTCATATGTTTGATTTACATGAGTTTGGTCAGTTCTAAGATTAGTCCTAGTCTTTGTTCGACTAGTCCTAACACTGCTTCGACCTGTCTAAGAAATTCCTGGATCAGTCGTAAGTTTGTTACAAAATTTGGATATTTTCTGTTAGGCTTCGACTAGTCCTGTGGTCTGTTCGACTAGTTAAAGGAACAGTGTCGACTACATCTAAGACCAGTCGTAAATCTACGACTCAAAGTCCAGCGCTAAAATTCGGATCCTGTGACCAGTCGAAGGAGACCTACGACCAGTCGAAGGATACCTTCGACCAGTTGGTTCTACGACCAGTCGAAGAGCTTCTTAGACCAGTCGAAGACGTAATTTGCTCACCTATAAATAGAGCACGAATCTCAGAAGAAATTAATCAATTCAAGCTAATCTAATTCGATCTTCTGAGAGATAGTTCTGTGCTCCATCAAAGCTAAGTGTGCTTATTTAATATTCTCTTTCTTTAGCTTTATTTGATTGATTTTGTTTCTAGCATTCCAATCTTATATGAAAAGAGGAATTGTTATTTTCGTTCTTTTGGAATCAAAATCAATTAAAACTAGCTCGTTGTTTTTAATTTAAAATCTATTAGAACCTAGAACCATTATAAAGTGAGTATTGGACATTGATTTTGGACATTCAAATCTCTACTCCAATTTGGTTCTTCCGAGATGCTACAACGAAGGAGATAATCAGGTATTTTACATTTGTTGTAAATTCTGTTTGGTTTTCTTTTGAGATTTGCTAGAAAAATCTCATTGTATTGGTTATCTGAGGAGAGCCAGAAAACTCAGAAGTGGGGTTTTTTTAATTGTGTAAGCCCATAGATAAAGACACAATTGTGAAGGTTTTTAGGTGAACCTAGGAAAACCTATTTTTTGTTAATGAACGCTAATATCCCCTGTGTCAGGATATTAGGAGTAGAGTAGTTGTGTGGCTGTTGTTGAACAGTTGGTGTACACACAGGCGAACCACTATAATCTCTTGTGTTTTATGGTTGTTTGATTTTCATTTCATATCTTTAATTATTCAGTGTGAGATGTATATGTGGATGTGAATGTTGTAATCATTTAATTTCAAGCTCAGTGGGGAATGTTGCAATAGTTTAGATTTAAATTTCTGCAATTTATTTCAAGCTATTCCTTTATTTGTTTGAGCTTTAGATTCTCTAAATTGTTCTAGTAAGGTTGCCCTGCCATTTCTATGGTGTATGGTTGTCCCTATAATAATCAATATTTGAGATATCATTTCATTTCTCTGTTCAGCTTCAATTTATTTATTCCTAGAAAGTTTGAGTTCTTGATACAAAGATCTTTCTAGAAATCAAGTTGTCCTACCATAAACTTTGGTTTTTGGTGTAAGGTTGTCCTTAGAACAATGTTTGTATCAATCTCTCAATACTTGTTTATTGAGGTTGCTATTCATTTCTGCATTGTGGATTGATTTACTTTGTTTGGATATTTCTTTATTTAAATTCCGCTGTAATTATTTTAAATTTGGTATAGTCCTATTCATCCCCCTCTAGGACATATAGCTTGGCCTTTTCAAGCGGTATCAGAGCCTAATAGCTCGTTCTTATTGCTTTATATTTGGATTTATTTCCTGAGCTAACGATCTAAGTTGTATATATAATACGTCAAATTTTGATAGCCTATCAGTCACTAGGCCTCCACCTTTCGATGGCTCCAATTATGCCTATTGGAAAGCCAGGATGAGGATCTTCCTCAAATCCATGGATGAAAGTGTGTGGCTAGCCACAGTGAATGAATGGACCCCTCCTATCATGGAAGTAACTGGTGTTGATGGTTCAAAATCTATGAAAATTACACCTTATTATTCATGGACCACACTTCAGAAAACTGAGAGTAGTGCAAATGCTAAAGCACTAAATACAATTACTTGTGCACTATCACCGGATGAATTCAAAAGAATTATATCCTGTGATTCTGTAAAACAAGCTTGGGATATATTGGAAATGACACATGAGGGTACATCAATTGTCAAGAAATCTAAGATACAAATCCTTACAGCTAAATTTGATGAAATACGTATGGAAGAAAATGAAATGTTCATGGACTTCTATACCAGATTGAATGACATTGTAAACTCTATGTGGGGTCTAGGTGATAAAATTTCGGAAAGCAAGATATGTGCTAAAATACTAAGCTCACTTCCTAAACGGTTCAATTCTAAAGTAACCGCAATCCGGGAACTTTGTGATACGAATAATATGAAGGTTGAGGAATTAGTTGGCTCATTACAGACTTATGAGTTAAACTTTAAAGCTCTTAAAAGTAAATTCATTGCTCTCAAATCTACTAAAGGTATTTCTTATGAAAACTCAGATTTAAAAAATTCTGAAGACGATATGGCTCTTTTAGCAAAGAAATTTTACAAGATTTTCAAAAGCAAGAAAAAGGGTAGATCCTCAAAAGTCAAATGATAAGAAAAGATCTAAACCTAGATCCAAAAATTGGAAGTCTCTGAAAGACAGTCAATGTTACAACTGTCAAGAGTATGGGCACTTAGCAAACAAATGTCCTAAAAAGGACAAACCAAAAAGAAAGGGTATGTTGGCTACATGGGATGAATCATCTGATTCTGAAACTTCTTCTGAATCAGAAGATTCTGAAACTAAGCCGGGCAATGAAGTTAAAGCCCTTATGACTCTAGCCAAGTTCACTTTTTTAGATCATGATGATTCAACAAGTGAAGAAAATTTGAACAGTGAATGTGAAAATGAAGAGGATCTTCAAGGTGCCTATAACGCCCTATACAAGGAAAGTTATAAAATTGCTGTCAAACTTAAACTTCAAAAAGAAAAGTTTTTCAAACTCAAAGAATGTTTTGAATCACTTGTTTTAGAAAATTCTCAAATTTCAGATTGTTTTGAAAAATTAAAATGCGATTTGGAATTCCAAACCTCCCTGATTGAAAATCTGAAGTCTGAAAATGAGAATCTTAAAAATGAAGTATCTTCTCTTCTAAGTTTAAAGGACACATGGAGATATGCCCAAGGTGATCCAAAGTTAGAAAAATTATTATCCGGATCAAAAAAATGTGGCGATGATCCGGGTTGGGCTATGATAAGAATATATCTTCTAAACAAATGTATACTTCTCCCAAGTTTGTGAAAGGAGAGTCCTCAAACTCAAAAGGGAAAAGTACTTACCAAGGTTTTTCTAAAACTTTTCAAAAACCTAAAAGAAGCCATGTTAATTTAAAAAATCAGAACTGAAACCCTCTTGCTGAAAAGATAGTTAATTTACTCAAGGAGCTCTTAAAATCTAACTCAGTAGGTCATTCTTACAACAACAGACAAAAGAAGACCAACTATACTCCTAAACCCAAAAAGTTCTGAAATGGGTTCCTAAAGTTGCCTACTTGGTTGCTCACACTGCTTTTAAAGCAACAAGCCATTCAAAGTGGTACCTAGATAGTGGATGCTCCAGGCATATGACTGGTGATAAAGGTTTGTTCACCGATCTCAAAGACATGACTGATGGTTCAGTCACATTTGGTGATGGCAGCGACTGCAAGATTATGGGCTAAGGTACGGTTCATCTCTGTAACCTTCCTTTGTTTAAAAATGTCTTATATATATAAGGTTTGAAACATAACTTTCTTAGCATATCTCAAATATGCGATAATAACCATAGTGTACGATTTTCTAATCAAAGCTGTGAGATTCTAAACAACAAGGGTTCAGTAATACTAACTGGACGTAGAACCTTTGAAAACTACTATATTGTTAGCGAATCCAGCTCATCTAATCAATTTACACTACAAGAAAAATGGGCAAAGGCTACGGACTAGATCCGTAGCAAAAGGGCTTTTGCTACAGATCTAGTCCGTATCACGTCCGTCGCAATTGGTGGGGTAGCTAAAGGTCTAGCTACGGACAAATCCGTAGCAATAGATACAATTAGCTACGGATCTTTTCCGTAGCAATAGAAACCATTAGCTACGGATAATATCCGTAGCAATATACACCAATAGCTACGGATTATATCCATAGCAATAGATACCAATAGCTACAGATTATATCCGTAGCAATATACACTAATAGCTACGGATTATATCCGTAGCAATAGATACCAATATATACGGTATTTGCAGCACTACATACGAAGAGCTACGGATATAATCCGTAGCTATAGATACAATAGCTACGGATAAATCCGTAGCTATAGATACAATAGCTACGGATATAGCAATAGATAGCAATAGCTACGGTGAAAAGCTGTAGCTTTGCTACGGATTATATTTTGTAGCTATTTTCCCTGCTTCCATTGCAAGAACCTGCTATATTGATAACTCATCTAAGCTTAATGCAATCAGAGAAAAAAAAATGATGCATTTATTACAATAGCAATCAAATCTACAATGCATCCTACATTCACATTTCTAAATAAACAATACTTCGCTTTGCTCAACCTATCAAAAGAATTACAACTAAGGCGTGCCCTCATGCATTAAATAATGCTCGCGCTTTTACAGAATTTTCTTTCTTCAGACGGTCAAGTTCGGTAAACACAGAAGATAGAGCTTCTTCTTTCCTTGAAACTGCATATATAACTTCTGTAGACTTCGACACAAGATCACTTTCAAGTTTTAAAACCCTTCCCTTGAGGAAATGAATTTCATCATCCACCGACTTCTTTAGCTTGTCAGCCTGTATAAAACAATAATTGTAGATACAATCAAACAAGCATGCCTTTGTACACATCTCAAAAGGAAGAAAGACAAAAAAAAAAAAAAAAGAGCTGGAAAAAAACAATCATATATAAAGAAATAAAAAATGTACCTACAAATTTTCTAAACTATAGCAAAATCCATAGGTTAGGTTATCGGTTATAAGTTATAGGTTAAGGTTTAGTTTATAGGTTTAGGAAATCGGATTCGGGTTCAGGATCGGGTTTAGGTTTGGGTTTTCAAGTTTAGGTTTAGCTTTAGGTTAGGGAGTTGAGATTAGGATTAGATGTAGGTTTAGGTTTAGGATTTGAGAATACATTTAGGTTAAGGTTTAGAGAATTGAGAATAGGTTAAGGTTTAGGTTTAGGAAATCGGATTCGGGTTCGGGATTGGGTATAGGTTTGGGTTTTCAAGTTTAGGTTTAGGTTTAGGTTAGGGAGTTGAGATTAAGATTAGGTGTAGGTTTAGGTTTAGGGATTTTAGAATACATTTAGGTTAAAGTTTAGGGAATTGAGAATAGGTTAAGGTTTAGGTTTAGAAATCGGGTTCGGGTTCAAGATCGGGTTTAGGTTTGGGTTTTCGGTTTAGGTTTAGGTTTAGGTTAGAGAGTTGATATTAGGATTAGGTGTAGGTTTAGGTTTAGGGATTTGAGAATACATTTAGGTTAAGGTTTAGGAATTGAGAATAGGTTAAGATTTAGGTTTAGGAAATCGGATTCAGTTCTGGATCGGGTTTAGGTTTGGGTTTTCAAGTTTAGGTTTAGGTTTAGATTAGGGAGTTGAGATTAGATTAGGTGTAGGTTTAGGTTTAGGAATTGAGAATACATTTAGGTTAAGGTTTAGGGAATTGAGAATAGGTTAAGGTTTAGGTTTAGGAAATCGGGTTCGGGTTCAAGATTGGGTTTAGGTCAAGTTTAGGTTTAGGTTTAGGTTAGAGAGTTGAGATTGGGATTAGGTGTAGGTTTAGGTTTAGGGATTTAAGAATACATTTAGGTTAAGGTTTAGGAAATTGAGAATAGGTTAAGGTTTAGGTTTAGGAAATCGGGTTCGAATTCGGGATTGGGTTTAGGTTTGGGTTTTCAAGTTTAGATTTAGGTTTATGTTAGGGAGTTGAGATTAGGATTAGGTGTAGGTTTTGGTTTAGGGATTTGAGAATACATTTAGGCTAAGGTTTAGGGAATTGAGAATAGGTTAAGGTTTAGGTTTCTAAATCGGGTTCGGGTTCAAGATCGGGCTTAGGTTTGGGTTTTCAAGTTTAGGTTTAGGTTTAGGTTAGAGAGTTGAGATTAGGATTAGGTGTAGGTTTAGGTTTAGGATTTGAGAATACATTTAGGTTAAGGTTTAGGCTATAGGTTTTGGTTTTGGTTTAAGTTATAGGTTTTGGTTTAGGTTATAGGTTATAGGTTTAGGTTTAGGTTTTGATTTAGGTTATAGGTTCTGAGTTTAGGTTAAAGTTTAGGTTTATGTTATAGGTTTTGATTTAGGTTTAGGCTATAGGTTTTGGTTTTGGTTTTGGTTATAGGTTTTGGTTTTGGATATAGGTTATAGGTTTAGGTTATGGGATTTAAGAATGGGTTATGGTTTAGGTTTTAGAAATCGGGTTCGTGTTCGGGATTGGGTTTTAGATTAGGTTTTCAAGTTTAGGTTTAGGTTTTGGTTAGGGAGTTGAGATTAGGTTGGGTTTTCAAGTTTAGGTTTAAGTTTGGGTTTTCAAGTTTAGGTTAAGGTTTAGGTTTATGTTATAGGTTTTTGGATATGAGAATGGGTTCGGGTTTAGGCTATAGGTTTTGGTTTTGGTTTAGGTTATAGCTAGGTTTTGGTTTAGGTTATAGGTTATAGGTTATAGGTTTAGGTTATAGGATTTGAGAATGGGTTCGGGTTTTGGTTTAGGTTATAGGTTTTGGTTTTGGTTTAGGTTATAGGTTTTGGTTTAGGTTATAGGTTTAGGTTAGGTTTTCGGTTTAGGTTATAGGTTTTGGAATTTGAGAATGGGTTCGGGTTTAGGTTATAGGTTTTGGTTTTGGCTTAAGTTATAGGTCTTGGGATTTGAGAATGGGTTCGGGTTTAGGCTATAGGCTTTGGTTTTGGTTTGGTTATAGGTTATGGTTTGCCAAGGTTTAGGTTTAGGTTATAGGTTTTGGTTTTGGTCTAGGTTATAGGTTTTGGTTTTGGACATAGGTTATAGGTTTAGGTTATAGGATTTGAGAACGGGTTCGGTTTAGATTATAGGTTTTGGTTTTGGTTTAGGTTATAGGTTTGGTTTACGTTACGTGCCTTGGGATTTGGGAATGGGTTTGGGTTTAGGTTATAGGTTTTGGTTTTAGCTAGGTTTTACGTTATAGGATTTGAGAATGGGTTCGGGGTTTAGGTTATAGGTTTTGGTTTTGGTTTTTAGGTTATAGGTTATAGGTTTAGGTTAAGGTTTAGGTTTCGGTTTAGGTTATAGGTTTTGGGATTTGAGAATGGGTTCGGGTTTAGGTTATAGGTTTTGGTTTGGTTTAGGTTATAGGTTTTGGTTTAGGTTAAGGTTTCGGTTTAGGTTATAGGTTTTGGGATTTGAGAATGGGTTCGGTTTAGGTTATAAGTTTTGATTTAGGTTATAGGTTTAGGTTTAGGTCACAGGTTTTGGATTTGAGAATGGGTTCGGCTTAGGCTATAGCTTTTGGTTTTGTTTAGGTTTTGATTTAGGTTATAGGTTATAGTGCTTAGGTTTTGGTTTTGATTTAGGTTATAGATTGTAGGTTTAGGTTTAGGTTTAGGTTTATGTTATAGGTTTTGGATTTGAGAATGGGTTCGGCTTTAGGTTATAGGTTTTGAGATTTGATAATGGGTTCGTGCTTAGGTTATAGGTTTTCGCTTTGGTTTAGGTTATAGGTTTTGATTTAGGTTATAGGTTAACGGTTTAGGTTAAGGTTTAGGTTTAGGTTATTGGTTTTGGATTTGAGAATGAGTTCGGGTTTAGGCTATAGGTTTTGGTTTTGGTTTAGATTATAGGTTTTTGTTTACGTTATAGGTTTTGGGTTTGGGTTTAGGTTTGATTTAGGTTATAGGTTTAGGTTAAGGTTTAGGTTTAGGTTATAGGTTTTGATTTAGGTCATAGGTTATAGGTTTAGGTTTTGGTTTTGGTTTTGATTTAGGTTATAGGTTATAGGTTTAGGTTTAGGTTTAGGTTTATGTTATAAGTTTTTGGATTTGAGAATGGGTTCGGCTTTAGGTTATAGGTTTTGGTTTCGGTTTTGGGTTATAGGTTTTGAGATTTGAGAATGGGTTCGGGTTTAGGTTATAGGTTATGGTTTTGGTTTAGGTTTAGGTTATAGGTTTTTGGATTTAAGAAGGGGTTCGGGTTTAGGTTATAGGTTTTGGTTTTGGTTTTGGTTTTGGTTAAGGTATATGTTTAGGTTTAGGTTATAGGTTTTGGGATTTGAGAATGGGTTCAGGTTTAGGTTAAGGGTGTGGTCCCTGCAAATACAAATATAAACACGGCCTGTCCAAATAGCCAGGCCCTTCCAATGTCGTCCATAGGAAATGGACAGATTCATCATGGTCATAATAGCGGTTCCCACCTTCCAGGGACCCCCGCTCATCTGGATAGCTCCGACGCACATCCGGATCTGCTCCATTAGTTTCGAGCAAATACATAAACACGGCTTGTCCAAATGGCCAAGCCCCTCCAATGCCATCCATAGGAAATGGACAGCTTCATCATGGTCATAACAGCGGTTCCCACCTTCCACGGACCCCCGCTCATCCGGATAGCTCCGACGCACATCCGGGTCTACTCCATTAATTTCGAGCAAATACATAAACACGGCCCGTCCAAATGGCCAGGCCCCTCCAATGTCGTCCATAGAAAATGGACAGCTTCATCATAGTCATAACAGGGGTTCCCACCTTCCAGGGACCCCCGCTCTTCCGGATAGCTCCGACGCACATTCGGGTCTGCTCCATCAATTTCAAGCAAATATACATAAATACGGCCTGTCCAGATGGCCAGGCCACTCCAATCATGTGCATTCTTGACAAGAGACGTACCAGATACTTGAGTCTGAAATATGCAGCTCCAATCCTCCCATATGCAACATCCACCTGAAAGAATGCGCATAACTGTCATGCTTGAGTAATCAATACAGGAATCTACAAGTAATGAGTGATGAAAACTAAATGCAAGGAAAATATAAAACTTCCCTGATGTAAACTGTATTTAAATTGACCTTAAGTCGATTGGATACTCATAGAATAGAAACATGGACTGAATATGAAAAAGTTGCTCCATATTCCACTGTAATTGAACATGACACTAACACTTGCACGCCGTAACATGAAGCAAAGTTTAAAAGGAAAAAAAAAAAAAAGGTTTAGAAACTTGAGAGATTATTCTACTTTCGACTTGAGTTGACACAGTCTCAATCAAGAGTCAATTATACTGAGGTTTTTAGAGTTTTCATTTATTTCAAGAAAATCTCAGGCCTTCTTGAGTCAAAAGCATTTAGAAAAGAAGAAGAAAATATAAAGTGTATGACAATCAAGGAGGAGAGAGATGAAAAGCATTCAGATGTTCATCTAGTAGGCCTCTTGTGAATGGGACCTATGAAAATATTTAAATTGTTTTTTTCCCATTTGTTCAAATGCATTGAAATGCATATCATGGTTTATAATTGTCCTTTGTATGTATGCTTATGATATTGAAGAGGTAAGGGTTTCACCATGTATCCCTTTCACTAGAGTAATCTACTAGACAAATGACAAGGCAAAAGGGGCGAGCAATGCTCGAAAATCTCTAAGATATATAAATGATATACAAAGGGAGAAAAGCTTCTTACAAGTGATAATGCCAAAGAATGATATTCTTCACTGCAGACTTCAATAGCATATGCTTGGAGACATACCAAAATGTGAATTTTCAAAATATTTAAAATGAATAAGGGTGTATTTAGTTACATCAAATAATTAAATCCTGCACGAAATTAAATTCAAGCAGAAGTTTGAATCATGTATGTAAGAAATATCAAGTAGCACTAACGCTGAAACGGTGCCAATTATTATAACGGGTTTTCGTCCATATCGATCCGCTACTACTCCCCAAAAGACAGAAGTTAAAGCTCTTCCCACCACGTAAGCAGATCCTTCAAGAAAAAAAAAGATTTTATTTTCATCATATTGTCAACCATAAAATCTAATGTGTTGCTCTATCAAATATGCTCACCTACATAATCTGCATAATATCCGATATCTTGTACATTTTTTGCAATGTGAAAGTCTCTTATCTGCAAAATTACAATGAAAATATATTTTTAAAATAAACTATAAAACATGTCATTGAGCAATTATAAAAGTTTGCTAAGATTCATCTAAAGATTAAATAATAGTAATTTCAAAATATTAACGTCTTCTTTTTTATAATTACCATAAAGAAGTTAGAAAAGAAGCCCGGTAAGAGCGCATCACGAATATGATCCAATACATAAAGTAGATATCAAAATACTGTCTTGGGTTGGCGTGTCTTAGAATTGTAATGAAATGATACATTGATTTTTATACTAGATTCTTAATTTTCTTTGTAGTTTCATGGTCCCAGTATCTTTGTAGAGAATTAGTCAATTTCATGGGATTATTTGAATAGGTGGAAATGGGAAAAAATTAAATAAAGAAATAAAATTGATTTCCTCATATGTGAAAGTTTCCCTCATTTGCATACATCTTATGGGCCCTACAACAACCCATGAGTTATACCACTGATATTTGGTGAAACCAAACGCACCCAAGACATTTTCAAATTTCATTTTTATATGAAAATATACTTTCTAAAATCGAGCACTACAGAAGCTACCATAGGGAGTATACGTACCATGAAATATAGGAATGGAAATAGGGAAGATATTGGCAATGCTGAAAAATGTAAACCAAAAAGAAAACAGAGATTAAGACACAGTTATATGTAAAAATGCATGGTTGAGAAGATAACTTGGGATATATGTGAGATCGGTTCCATTGATCAGTTGAGGCCCGCCGTGAACATGCCCTAGACCAAAATTCAGGCTGGTCCATCCATCTGGTGGGCCACCCACGTGAAGAAAATCTAGGTTGAACTGTATTCTTCATACACAGGTGGTTTGACACTATGAGTGGGCCATGGGTAGATCCATTTCACATAGCTCATTAAGATGAGTTGATCATGTATATATCTTTTCCATTGATCAATCGAGGACTTCTGTGTACATACGCTAGCAAAAAAAATCACCATGGTCCACTTATCCAGTAGGCCACACTATATGAGGGCATCCAACGGTTAAAAATGGATCAACCGTCTATATTCCACATACACTAGTTGATTCGATAATGGGGCAGTCCGAATTTTCTTGGGCCTCATCTGATTAATGGATAACAATTAATCATATACCAGATGGTCCAAAAAAATACATAGTTCGTGTAGAAGTTCATCTACAACTATAACTATACTTGTGATTACTGCTACTGGGAAGAAATAACATCAGCCACAGATCATGTGGCGTGCAGATAAAACAATCCATATATAGCTTCAAATTCGCAGGCCTTGTTGTGTATGGTGCATGGCCCAAAAATCACATTGATCAGACCATGTGAACCATCTGGTCTGGACGACTAAATTTGGATAGCTGAACAATTTCTTTTGGGGCGTCCATTTGATGGCCACCAATTGAATGGTTAGGATTTCTCAATTTAGTGCAGTTCCAGGAAATGATCCATCTACTATGCAAAATGATCCATCTACTATACAATTTAGAGCTTAAGATAGAAGCTCAAACAGGTGTCTAACAGAGCATGTGATGGACATGAAAATCCTGGAGAACCGTGTGGATACGCAAAATCATTTTTATTACATAAAAGAATACCTGAATCGAATGACAAGATATCCGGTTTTCCAGATTGACCGTGTGGCATGTGTCCGACACTGGATACATTACATCAAGAGCTTCGCTAAGCCCATGCACATGTACGGGCAGCCCATCTAGATGGCTCTACATGTGCCGACATGGCAAATTGGTGTGAGATTTAAGCTGTCCATCAGGTGTTTCCCACTAGATAATGTCCTCCCCAAAATAAGGCCAGTCCATTTATTAGGTTGTCCATCAGTTGATGTGGGAAATGCAAGGACAACAAAACTTAGCCAAATTGTTTAATTCATAATATTGAAAAAACATTACAGCAATCCTATGATGGGAAGACGAGAAGTCATTCCTATCCACCCCAAGTCACACTATCGCTAAGGATTGACTCTGTCTTGCAGTTTACAACCCTTATAACAATGGAAACCAAGAGTTTTGCCCTCTTAAATGCCATGACACCTGATTACACTTTATTGCTACAAGTTCTATTAATTTTCTCCTTTCATGCCTACCTAAGTGTGGCTAGGATCACCAACACCACTGGATAGCTTTCTCTTTATCGAATGTGATATCTTCCATACCTGGAATAGATACAAAACCAATTTCTGCATAACCCAATGCATCCCAAAGGTCCCAAGATTCCTCTATATGATGGATGAAAATTCACAGTGGAGAAAGATAATGATACGTTTAGGCATAAGATGCAGCCGTTTATGAGAATCATCTTTCTTTTCCAAAGTTCATCAACATTGATAAA
The DNA here is from genome assembly GCA_030180095.1 of Magnolia changhungtana. Lineage (NCBI taxonomy): Eukaryota > Viridiplantae > Streptophyta > Magnoliopsida > Magnoliales > Magnoliaceae > Magnolia > Magnolia changhungtana. The sequence goes on along the minus strand of JASAUF010000125.1, from coordinate 1,001,333 downwards.
TTTTCCTTTCTTGTAGTATGACAAACTCCTCAAAATCGCATGGTCGCAATAAACTTGGCATACATCTATATAAACCTCTAAATCAATGGCCGCTATGGATGGCACATGGCCTGATGTTCTCTCTAGCACCCGAAAATGGGCCGATCCAAGATTCATGTGGGCCACATCATGTAAAATCATGCATCAAACCTCTAAAATCGCATGGTGTGACCCACTGTGTATTGGAATGGCCTGATTTTTGGGGTCTCCATTCATCCGAGCAGATGGCATACGAAAAACACTGTGGGCCACACACATGATCTGTAAGGTTTCAATGTTGGGTAACCCCATCCCAACCTGTCGCCTGGCCCACTTGATTTTTGAATCCGCTTGGTTTTCGGGCACCACGGAGAACCTGAGCGGGCACACATGATGGACGGATTTGATGTCTTGCACACATCATGCTGGACTCCACACATCTCCGTTTCAGCCTACAAAGCGTTGCAGTGGGTCCAGCTGCTCAAACAAAAAACACGAACATTCACCATCCAAAATCCAATCTACTAGAAAAAAAAAAAAAAAAAACCTAAAACTCAAAATTCAAACACAAAAGCAAAGATCCGAAGCTTACCTCCATAGTTAACGACAAAGTAGGATGGAAACAACAAAACTCCGTAAATTGAAATCCGACCCGCTTTGACCGAGAAACCCTCCACAGAGCACTAAAACAAGCAGAAAGACAAGATGCAAACGTCCAAAAGCCTCTGAATGCATTACAGGATTCCAATCGCAGCAATCATCCCAACAAACCGTAGAAAGAGAAGAACCCAAAGTTAGTTTTCCAAAGGCACACCTTTGCATTTTCCACTTGTTTTATACTTCCAACAACATCAGTTTTCAGGACCATGCCACGAACAATTGAACAGTTATGAAGACCTCCTCCAAGAAGCTTTACGACACGAACATTATCTACATTAAAGTTGATCAGGTTCTTGGGGCGACTGATGCATGCCTCGTAACATAAAAGAAACCAGCTTTTGAATTTTTGTCAAAACCAAGGGACCAAAAATAATATTAATAAATAAACACCAACATCCATGTACACACATCCGCAATAAGAGGGCACAAAATATCTTCTTGTCCGAATCCTTTCGTACTGCCATGACAAATTTCCATTCGAAACAACTTCATCCTTGTTCTGCACATTCATTGTTGCTGCTCCTATGAGAACAAAAAATGAGAAAAACCAACACTGTAATACTTGCTGCTGCTCTATGTGTGTGTGTGTGTGTGTGAAGATGTCAGGGAAATCAGATTAAACCAAGAAGAGAGGTGAAACGAAACCAAACCTACCATCTTGATGAACTGGCACATTTGTATCTTTCAATGGAGACTGCTTTTCTGCACCAGATCTTTTGGGCCACTGGTCCATGGGACGAATAACCAATGCCCTTGGATTCTCCTGAGGAATGAAAAGAGCATCTGTCTTCGGCGTACTTGGTGTTTCTTCATCATCACTGAAGAATGGCACCTGCATTGAAAGAAAAATTGAGAAAAGGCTTCAAGTTTCTACGAGTTAATAAGGGTGTCAGAAATCCACACGCACCGTAGCTTGGGTAGAACCAAAGTGTAAAAGAAAAGGCAAAAAAAAAAAAAATCTTCTACATTTTTTTACTTCTTTTTTTTTTTTTCTTTTTTGGAAAGGCTGGAAAGTCAATCTGTATTGAGCTCAATGGAGAAAGTTCACCAAAACAGCTTCCAAATGGCAAGTGAGTTGGGTTCCTTGATTAGAAGAAACAAGCAAATGATCATTTGGGCCAATGGCCATTCTGCTTCTTTCTTTCTTTCTTTTTTGAAAAAAAAAAAAAAAAGTAAGCAGTGAGTGGAATGCACACCATCCAACATCAAGTGAACCCATTCTTATCCCAGTTGCCAATTGAAGTGAAAAAGGAACAAACCAACATCCCAAATAACACAGTTCACTTTTTTTTAATAGGCAATGCAATTTTCCATTTTCCACACCACCCAAATGCAAAGAAGAGGGGTTCCACTCAAGTTTCTACGTAACCAATCTGTTTTTCACGGTGCTTCTAAGTTCTAACAGCCTTTAAAGTAGTAATGAAAAGCATTGAGGAGATTTATATAATACTCAAGCAACTTATGATGTCTCGATATGCGAGCACTCGTAGATATTGTACATGTGGCATACATTTAAGTCAAATAAAGCCAACCGAACCAATCTGCTTTTCATGGTGCTTCCAACAGACCCTTAAAAGTAGTAGTGAAAAGCATTAAAGGGAGTTATATGATACTCAAGCAGCTTATGACACCCAATATGCAAGCCCTCAATACATGAGGCATACATTAACTCAAATTAAACTGTCTAGATTGTGGAACCTACGCCATTAAGTCATAGGCCCAAAGTCAAAGTGTTTGAACGATCCAAAACTGATTTGTGGACACTTTTTTGTTGAAATAGAACCGTTGGATATTTTTCAGTTTTAACTGTCCATTGAGTACCAACCAATCTGATAGTCAGTAATCAAATTAGCACAGATTTTTGGTTCATGATACATTTAAACCAGAAAACATAATTTGGACGGTTTAATTTCACTTGCGTGCAATTTCTAAGTTATAAATGCGTGCATAACATCCATCACCCTCTGCAAGAGTATCAAAGTTTTTCTCAAGTACTGACACATGTGCATGATCCTGGCTCTTCAGTTACGAGGACTGTTAACATGACCGGGCCTGTGACACATGTTTGTGACAGGAATCATTGTGAAATCTCCAAACAACTCTAACAAAACGGAATTGATTTTAAACGTAAACCAATAAGATGATAACAAATAACAAAAGAATTTTAAACAATGAGAAATGTTGTGTTCATGGAAATCGCTTGAATTCAAGATACAATTTTAGTAAAATTGAAACATCAATTCATTTACCTTGATCGGGATTCGACCAACAGGCGACAAATGCTAACAGAAATTCTCCAGACTCATTCAACATTATAACAAATGCCCAAATGGCCTATCAATCTCAGTCATGAGAAAGAACCAAATACCCATGAATAAACGAAGTAGACTTACATCACCTGAGTTACTAGAAGAAAACAGAAAGATGAGATTGCAATAGAAAAAGAGAGGGTTGGTTGAAAAGGAAAGACAATACAAAACAATAGATAACAAGAGTAGAAACACCTACCTTCTGTTGGGAATTGATCCTTGTGTAGTATCAAAAATATCACAGAATCAGAACCACTATAGATGTGGGCATAACGCTTAGCTTCTGCTATTGCCAGAGGGCTTGCCTTTCAAGTGTCGCCCACTGCAGACAAGAATGCCCATTAAAATTAATCTATGAAAAACAAGATACAATAGCTAGCAAGTTCAAACCAGAAAAAGCCTACCATGATAGTAACCCAGTTATCCTTCAGCTAATGACAACCACATTGGCTTTAGCTACCCGATACAGATTATGGGCGGTGAAAACCCGCTTATCCTTCAGCTAATGACAACCAACCTGAATTCACATGTTCACTGCAAGGCCCACCTGATGGACAAGACCTATATTTGAAACAAGCATAAATCAACTACAAATCATTCAAACTAAACCATCCATGAACAAAAAATTAACTCTTATTGGGTTATCAAAATTTTACACCATTGGACATTTTTTTCTCACATGCAGCAAGACAAGTTACATAAGAGTGTTGGCAGAGTGTATTGGTGCATGTCCCATTAGACAAATGATAGGAAAATATATTTTGGAGCTTTGGGGACCGCAAACTTCCTCAGTTTCTCAATCGGCCATTCTTTTCTTTTAGCCTGAGATAGGAAAGGAAAAAAAAAACATCTTTATATGAGCCGCATACAGGATTGTTGGGTGCCCAGAAATGGACAAGCATCAACGCAGTAAAATTTAAAGAAGTGAAGTACCCTGTTACATAGGAAAAACCAGAAATGATCAGATCTAATCATAATAGCCAACATTGAGCACAGGACTTCTCCTCAACCAAGGTTTCTGGAAATAAAGGTAAAGAGACCTCACACATAAGCTAAATCTCTACATTGATGGTCACACACACACACACACACACACACACACACACACACGAATTTCAAAGAGATTTTACATGAATTGATATAACAAAATCATTAGGTTATTACCATTTTTCGATTTTACATCTTGATTGATAATATCGCGAAAAAAATGCAATATTTAAAAATTATGCTGAGATTTTCACATTCTCGCGATAATATCGTTTAAGTGTATTCTTTGTGATATTATTGTAAGATTTTCAAAATAACAATGTATGGAATTTGTGGAATGCTACTTGCAAGCTGCAACTGCAAAACAAGCACCCAAACGCATGCAGGATCCAAGCCACTAATCACACCAACCTTCTAGTGAATTTGCATGATTCCAAAAAAATTAGGTTGTTCAAAATGATACATATCCAACAATATAGACAGTTGAAAAATGGATGGCTGAGGATCCAAATAGAAGTTGCACACACAACAGCCCACCTGATGATCAGATGACTAACATAGTCGATTCCCTGATTTTTGGGCTATGGCCCATCTGTATGATTGTGTAGGCCACTACATATGGGACAAATTGATGGCTGACCAAGCATGTTTTAGCTGTCCATTTGTTTTCTAGACTTTGCCCCATCTGATGGATATTCGACTGCTAGATTTAACTAGGAACGAATGGCCCAACTGATGGACACTTGGATCTTGCAGTTGTTTTCTATCTAGGCACATGTGATGGAATGTGAAGCAGTTGTTGGATTGTAAACGCTTGAGATTTTCAAGTCTCATTACATCCTCAAGAATTCAAAGAAAGGATAGTAAGTGCTAAGCAATGGAGTTCAATTGATTTTGGAAAATCAAGATGCACTACATCATAAGTAAATACTGATAGAAGACAAAACATGTACTTAGCACTCCAAAAATTCATACCTTAGCTTTTCCTATTGGAAGGTAGAAACTGGAATCAAGAACTTCCATCTGAAACAGGAAAGATTCTCCATATCTCGGAGCATCCCAAAATCAATGTTAATCAGATTAATACTTCAAGTTTCACATGACAAAAATAGTTCCACGTTCCAAGAAATGGTTAAACAAAAAGACCAGGTGAACTAGCATAAATGAGAAGAATAAAATCGAGTTCTCAAAGCAAAAAAACATTTAAGGATATCATGACTCATTCTCACCTAAAGACTAATTAAACTAGTAAACACCAATGAAATTGAAGACGACAAGATTGATTCCATGGGCTCCAAACTACAAACTGATTGTTGAGAATTAAGCATTAATATTTCTAATTACATGTAATATTTAGAAATCACTCCAGCTGATTGTATTTTTGGTCTAGGTGTTGAAGATCTAGGCCTGGAAAGACCCGAACCATCATGCGACCCACACCATAGACTGCAGGTAGCACTTATAAATGGAACGTGTTCCACTCATGAAGGACACCTGATTTCACTCATCATGCAACCCACACCAAATAGAAGTCAAGCAAAAGTTGATTGCAAAAGAACTCTAGCAGCAGGGCACCCGATTCACTGCCATAACCGCCTTGTTTACTCACTCATCTACACGAGGAAGCCAAATAGCATTCTCTGCAACTAAAGAAAGCTCTTTAAATTGATTGACTTACGAGTAAATACTTGGAAATGGTTACCTCTTTGGACAAATCAATCCATTTCTGTAGTTTGGATAGGCATAACTACTACATATTTCATCTTAGCAACTTCTTAATGATCTATATAAGGTTATTTCTTAGCTCTGAAACATATCAATGAGAAAGGAGCTGCAACTTATATAATGAATGATGTACAACCACGGACTTTGGCTTAAAATCCATCATGTAGTGACCCAGTTGATCAACAATGCCAATCACCTTGCATGTTTGGCACATGTGAGAAGGTGATGGCACTTCATAAAACTTATTTGAATTAAGCACCATAAAACTTAAATACATGGGTGGTATTTAAAAATGTTTACTTGGAGAACTTGCTGAGTCAACTCAATTTAAAGATGGTAATTCATTTTCTACTAGACACCTAAAAGCTTGATTAAAGTTCAACGAGATCTTCAAATTTTATAAGGACCAACAAAAGAAGAAGAAAACATGTTGTGGAGTAAGATTTTTTAAAATTGATACAGTACCTGTTGAAAGAACTTACTTTGAATAAGCAGAACCTAAAATAGAAAAAGAAAAAAATGTATTGATTCATGGGAAGATGAAGCTGCAACAACCTGGAACCAAATGGATTGCAATTCAGTTCTATACTCTGGTAGAGAACACACCACAGAGTCTTTGACAGAGCCATCTTCATCTATCACTTGCTGCACAGACTTAACTGAAGGTCGATTTATGACCAGTTGCATTACATACATATGTTTAGAGAAACAAAGACATGCAATATATGAACGACATGACAACAAAATGTTATAGCTTTCTAAGTTAAGAAATGGCCCTCATGTTAATGGAAAGCATCAATTCCCTAAAATCTAAAATAATAATAAATAAATAAATCCAGAGACACCCATCTCTCCAAATCTAACAAAACACACATTCATAAAAGGAGACTAAAAATCTGAAAAAAAAAAATATCAGAAGAATCAGAAGGGAAAACCCAATCAAATGAACAGATCCAGGGAAGTTTATTCAATTGAGAATCCAAAGCTAACCGCTCAACAAAATTTAAGGAAAAAAAAACAAAAATGAATGAAATACCAACAACTAATCAAATCACATACGCAGATCTGAAGAGAAATATCACAAAATGGATCTAAGATTGAAGAAATGAAGAGAAATAGTAATCGAAATCAATAAAATCTGATACCTTGTGAAAATTTCAAGGGTCTTTCTAGAAAAATACATAGAAATCCCATGGGATATGATCAGAGGTTGTTGAAATTGGAGAAGCGTAATGCTTGCCTCTGCTTCTCTATGCACAAAAATAGGGTCGTTGATAAGGCACCGTAAAAAACCTGAAATGAGAAGAGAAAAAGAAATCAATTAGCGCATCGAAAAACTCAAAATGAGGAGAGAAAAAGAAATCAATTAGCGCATCAAAAACCCGAAATGAGAGGAGAAAAGAAAAATCGAAGAAAAAAAAAAATCGAAGATAGATGGACGCAATAGGAAGCAAGGGTTGTTACTCTGGGATTGGAGAGAAAGGGAGAGGCGGGAGAGAGATTGAGAGGTAGGAAGAGGTGAGAGAGATTGAGATGGAGGAAAAGGCGTGAGAAAGAGATTGAAAGGGAGGAAGAGGCGTGAGAGAGAGGGCATTCGAAGGTTAGGGTTTCTTTGATTTAGGCGTGGGGGGTTGTTTTTTGGGTGCAGGCATCTCTCTTTTGTGCGCGAGATGAAGTTGGAGACGGACGGTGCTAGCAAATACGCTCCGTGTGGCCCATCATGATGTATGTGGTTTATCCACACCATCCATTCATTTTACGAGTTATTTTTAGGGCATAATACCAAAAATAAGGCAGATCAAAAGCCCAAGTGGACCACACCACAGATCAACGACAGACACTTAATCTACACTGTTTCCTACGATGTGGTCCACTGGAGCCTTCGATCTGCCTCATTTTTTAGGCTAATGTCAGTAATGAGGTGTTTCAAAATTGATGGACGGCTTAGATAAACTGGGCTGTACAGGTACCCATACAGGATCAAGTAGCTCTAGCTTTCAGCTACGGACTAAAACCGTAGCAATATAGCTACGGTTTAAATCCGTAGCAAAAATCCGCAATAGTCTGTATCCTTTGCTTGATTTTTTGGTAGTGTTGGTTACATGGTCCATACAGACGAGACTGATTTATGGCACAAATGTCTTGGACATGTACACTACCGAAATCTATATAGATTGAGCAAACGAGAACTTATAAGAGGTTTAACCAAATTACAAAAATTAGATAAAATATGTGGTGAATGCCAGATTGGCAAACAAACAAGGAACTCACACAAAAAGGTGAATTCCAATACTACATCAAGACCACTCAAGCTTCTCCATATGGATCTAGTAGGACCTACCAGGACGGAAAGTCGAGGTAGCAAAAAATATATCTTGGTAATTGTAGATGACTTTACCAGATATACTTGGGTAATCTTCTTAAGGGACAAATCTGAAACCCTTGAAGAAGTAAGAAAAGTTCTCAAAAGGATTCAAACTGAAAAAGGTTCTCAAATCAGTAAGATTCGTAGTGATCATGGATCTGAATTTGAGAATAGCAGTTTTGAGAAGTTCTGTAATGACCAGGGAATATTACATGAATTCTCAGCACCCAAAACTCTACAACAAAATGGTATAGTGGAAAGGAAAAACAGAGTACTTCAAGAAATGGCTAATGTCATGTTAAATAACATGAAGCTCTCTAAGAATCTTTGGGCTGAAGCAGTCAATACAGCTTGCTATATTATTAATCGGGTTTACACTAGTAAAGGTAATAATAAAACGATTTATGAAATATGGTTCGATAGAAAGCCTACTATCAAATACTTTCGAATTTTTGGCAGCAAGTGCTATATTTTACGAGATCGTGAAAATCTGGGAAAGTTTGATACGAAGAGTGATGAAGGGATATTTTTAGGATATTCTTTAAACAGTCGTACTTATAGGGTACTAAACAAAAGGACTAGTGTGATTCAAGAGTCCATCAATATGGTCATTGATGATCACTTAAACACACCAGTCTCAAGTTCAGGTAATGATAAAATTCATGTAATTGATAAACCTGATACTTCATCTAACCAGACTAATTCTGAACTAAGGACTGTTAAAGATCATCTAACTATACAGATTCTTGGAAACCCTCTCACTGGTGTT